>JAQFYP010001604.1:0-14955 GCA_034694865.1 Bilobella braunerae
CTTATTACAACGTACCGCCAACCAAAATTTTATCTTGGACTCTTATGTAGCAGAGTATTTTAGGAGTTTATGAATTACGTTCAGTGTTATTTTCATTTCAAACTACGGAAAGTATTTGAGACCTTAAGGGCCTCTAAATTGTTCATAAATGAATGGACTGTAAATATACGGACTTAATTTAATGGACTTGATCCCGGCAATCACCCAAGCTAGAACAAGTGTCCTAACCCCCCAGACTATCTGCCGTGGGCTCCAATACCCCATTCGGGCAAGGGAAGTGGGAAACCTTTCGGAAAAAAACCACTTCCATATTGGCGACACCGGGACTCGAACCCGTGTCCGTCCATGGCTAGAGCTAGGACTCTAACCACTCGGCCTTCGAGGGATGAACTCTGTAGTTGGAAATGAAATTAACACTGAACTTAATTCATCAACTCCTAAAATACTCTGCTGAGCAAAAGTCCAAAATGGAGTTTTTGTTGCCGGTCCCTTGTAAGGGTACCTGTATACCCTTAATCGGCTAATTTAAAAAACCGACCCTAGGATTCGAACGCATTTCAGAGATAGATCATTTCGCTTCCAAATTTTGCGATTTTTTTTTTGGAATTTAGCCTCCACCACCCCCAACAATGTGGTCAACGGGTCAAATGTTAAGTAATTACTCCTTACGTTAGTTATGAGAATTTTCAATACTATCTGGAATCCAGATAGTGAAAACTCATATTTTAAAAACATATTTAAATTGCTGCATTTGAGACTGAGCAGTTTAACGTTATTTTCGTTACATTACACCTTGTTCTAATCAAACTTGAATTGGGTAGCGTTCCCTGACTGCTCCAAATTTTGTTGATTTTAACTGAAATTTGTATTGGCAACAAAAGTTGCTTGTTGATTTTGAAGTTTGCTGTTAATCGTCCGGCATACAGATTTGTTCCAGTGGACTGGTAAAAGTTTCGCATTTGTTTGGAAACAGCAATTTAATTGCTTCAGACACTTTCCTGGAGAAAAGTTCAATTGCCGGACGGTCGCGAATGTTTTCCTGTGACGTAAATGTGCTTGTAGCTGACTTAAATTCAGTTAAGATTTTTGCGTTTCAATGAGGTCTTGTAAATTTCTTTATTCAAATTTATTTTGCAATAATCTGAATATTGGCGAAATTATTCCACGAGTAAGGTCAATTTTTGAGAAATAATTTCTGGTACAAATGGTAGAAATGCTCAGTCTAATGCTAGAAATTTTTTTTATAATTTCTGAAGGCTGACATCCATTTCTACGCAGCGCCCTCATATTTTGTAATTTGAGCCTCAATTTCTAAACTAATTAGTTTAGAAATAATTCTAATTTTTAAATTAGCTAAGATAAATTACGAGAAATAGCCAAGCTTTTTTTTTCAATTTAAAATAAGCAATCGGTCCCAAATCTTCTGGCAATTTTTCGCAATGCATTTTGGGTGGAGCGGGACAACCTTACTAGGTAAACAACGCCGTCGTCGCTAAGACGAACGGCGTTTTACCAACGTTGGTTTTATGCATGTTTTAAAGACAGATGAAACAAAAACTGTGTTTTGATGTTCCTTGTGACGATAAAAACGCTGCATCTTCCATTGTAGTTGAACTGCGCATGAGTGACGTTCCCCACAACTGCGAAGGCGGAGAATGGAAAGTTGTTTTAGAAAACAAAAAATCAGCGATTTCTGGTCCATTTCTCTTGTTGCTCTGGAATTCTTGATGGAAGGATTGAAAACTTGTCTTCAGCGATTCAGCGATTTGCAAGTAGCAAGGAGCTTCTGCTCTCAAACAACCTGCTACGTGCGGTGGTTCCAATCCCAGTGCTATATTTCTACTCACACTAATTTATGTTCAGGATTCGTAACTTTTTGAAGAATACAAAAGCCTTTGCAGAATTGGGTTCTCATAATTAACAAGAAAAAAGTTGCTCAAAAACACTTCTCCCATTTTATTTTTTAAACTCACTTATTTTTTAAATTTTATTTTTTTAGAAGAACGGAACAATAATTAAAAAAAATCTTATCAAAAGGTAAGATCTTTTTTCATCAAAAGATCACTTTGTGCCACTTGAAATATCTGTCAAAAAATCTTAGGTATAAAAAATGCTCTTTAGATTTTAAATTCACTTTTGTACCACTTCAATTTTGTATCATCAAAACTATATTATAAAAATTTTAGTTGGAGTTAATCATTTTTTTTTGTGTTGATTTATTGAAGTATTTTTTATGTTGATGACAGCAATGTCAATTAGCGTTTTATTACGAATTAAAAAATTATTCATTAAGTTTAATTTTAATTTTCACAGCATTCAAATACACTAATTTTGCACCGTCCTTGAGCGCTGAATTTCAAATATTCTGAATTTTAAAATTGTTTACCCACTACAGCACCAACTATGCTCAGCTCACTCCAACCATCAAAGAGGTGCGCAGCGCTCTTGAATCGGATTCGAGGCAAAATGGCGGTAACGCTGTAAATGGCTTTCCTTTTAAACTTATTTGCATTCGACAAAATTTAAAAACGAGATAGTGGCAAGTTGAGAAATTTCTGAATTATCCTAAGGGAGATTACCATGAGATATTTTAATTAGTGATTAAAATTTAACTGCGTTTGACTTAATTGTAAATAATTAATAATTAATTAATAATTAATTGTATTATTGATGCAAATTGTTTAATTTGACAAATTTTATATTTGAAGCAAAATTTGCAAATTAAAATGGCAAATTTTTTGGATTCGGTGATTCGGAATACAATCAATTCTGTCTGTCTGCAATTCTGAACCTTTTTTTCATGTGTAAATTAATTTTTTGGTTAGGTTACTGGGTCATTAATCTCTTGTATTATTTTGAAAAGTTGAAATTTGAAAACAGAAATTTGGAATGTGACATTCGTTTCATTTCTCAATTACAGTATCGCTCTAGAATCGCAGACATGTCTCCAGCAATTCAGCGATTTGCGTTTAGCGTCAATTTGTTTCTTCTTCTCGCTCGAGCGGGAAATTATCTACTTGACAGAGTTGCCAAAAAATGGCACCCACATGCCAACCGGAACCGTGGAGAGTCCAGTGCCACAAAGAAATTTTAGAAAATTACGCAGGCGTACACCGTTCTCTGCAAAGACCAGTTGCGTCAAAATATGACGCAAAAGTGACAATGGTGGAAACCGTGCGCCACCAGACAGCGTTCCATACTCCACCCACAATGTCCCACCCCTTTGACTCCGCCCCTCGAAAACGACGCAGAGGTAAACTTTGAAAACACTTTATAACGCGTTTCTTACGTTCTGCTGGGAAGGCGCTGCAACGTTATCCTAGTTTTCAATTTCTTTACGCACTGTTGCATCAACTGCGTTCTCTCTATTCGAAAGGTGCGCGGCGTTCTTGGATCGCTGAAATAAGGCGCTGATTCAGGCAAAAATGGCTGTAATGCTAAATATCGTGCGCATATTTCAAATCGCTTTCCCTTCAAGCCCGTTTCTGTACACTCGTCCAACTTTCCCAACGAACAGGATCCGCCGTTTGTTAGCGCCGTTGTCGAGAAAGTGGGCATGGATCATTCAGCCGTAATCAGCAATCGGCAGCGTAATGCTTGGAAATCGCTGGGAATTTGCTAAATTTGATTTTTGGGTCTAGAGTCGAAATAGCGCTGAACGAACATAACCTACTTTTTCCCCTCTTTGGAGAGGGTCACGGAACTGCGCTGAAAGTGCTACTGAACGCTTGAGCTGAGTTCATTTTAAAACGCTATTTTGAAAATCGTGAAACGTCAAAATTTCAAAACTGAAATCTGAAACATTGTCTAAAAATTTGAGGATTTCAAAATTCGGAAAAGAGATGAAAGGTTGATGGAATTTTCGAAGCATCCTGGTGAGGATTACCCTGAAATACCTTAATTGTCATTTCATTTTAATTGTGATTAAAACTTGATTGCGATTAAAATTTAATTGTAGTTTAATTTACGGTAAATTTAAAATTTAGGCAAAATTTGCATCCACAACGGCGAAATTTTTAGCAATTGTAACTTCTGGAAATAATCGAGTTTTAATTTCAACGCCGTCTGGTATTTTGGAGGTTTTCTGATTAGAAATAAATATTCAGGTTAGGTCCGATTCCATTTCTGATCGATTAAAATTTGTCGAAATTTTCTTTTTGAATGTAATTGAAATTGATTCAATCATTCATTTATTTCAATTGCTGAATTCTCCAGCCCTCAAAGATTCGCTTTTGAAAATGTGTCTGTTCTGTATCTCGCTGATGCTGGGAATCACGCTGTTCTACGTGTCAGAAAAAATTGGATTTTGAAAATTATAAAATTTCAGAATTGTTTTTAAATTTAATCACTTGAATTATATTCGACGCGAAAACTTAATTTAACCCTTTAACCTTACATAACTTTAATTGAACGCCCTTGTGAAGTTTAATTAGAATTAAAAATTAAATAAATTCTGTGAACCTGAAACACTGCTAACCGCTGCGGTTCCTAACCATCAAATTTTTGCGTACCTCTTCCAGGCGAGGGAACTCTTTCGTGTCAGGTAAAAATGACTGAGCCATAGTTGAAATTTCAAATTTTGAAAAAATTTAGACATGTCGCAAAATCTGTGAAACTGATCGCTGGCACTGGGAGGGAGGAGAATCGAAACAATGCCTTCATTTTGAAATCAGCGATCGCTCAGTGGCCATACGGTGGGAAATATGCAAATTTTCATCGCTGATAGCGAAAGCTCCTCGATTTTTATGATTGTGGGAAAGTAGTATTTCTTGTGGGTGGGAGTATTGATTCCATGGTATGTTTTAAAAACTATTTTTTTTAAATCGAAAGTTTAAAAAAATTTAAACGAAAAGAAACTTTTCTAAATTCCTGTTTGAACAGGACTTATTCGCGTTTGGTGATCTAAGATGGAATTGCAATTAAAGTGAAGCCACAGCATCCTGCTGTAGCGCTCATGACTCCATAGTATTTGTAGCGGATACTTTCAACCATAAAGTACTTTATTTAATTAGAATTTTAGAACAATGATTTTGTTCATTTTGTTTTAAAACGTAAAAGAAACAAGAAACTAGTGTTGTTGTTCGAAGTAGGTCAAAGTCATAGATTTCGCTGGTCATGGCTGGAAATAGAAACGGAAGCTTCAGCGCTGCAGAACCGCCATTAACATTGACGAAAATCTGCAGTCAAGAATTTGGCGTTGGTAAATTTTTTGTTCACTTACTTTTTCATAGGCTAATTAAAGTTAAATTTTGTTTAATTATAGTTTACTGATTACTAATTTATTTACTTAACTAATTAGTTAGTTTAATGAACTCCGAGGATACTCCGTGTTACGATAAAGCAAATCATGTGCACTACATCGCTGACACCAACAACCACGTCATTATTCTCGCTGACATGAATTGCGGAATTGGATTCTCTCATCATTACAAAAAAAAATAGTTAAAAAACACTGTTCTCATTTTTTTAAATATATTTTTTAAATGTGATTTCTTTGACTAAATACGCGATAATTTCTAAAAATCTTTTTTTCGAAATTGGTTTCTAATAAAAGATAAATTTTGCGCCACTGCAAATTTGCATTACAAAATTCTGATATCATAATTTTGGCTTCTGTTGGTCAATCCATTTTTGTTGTATGTCATGTTCAATTTGTCAATTAACTATTAATTATTAACTATTTAATTATTTATCTATATCTATAATTAATAAAATTACTTTAATTATTCTATTATTATAATTACTAATTTTAACTTTAATGGATCAATTGATCGCCGTTGTCATTCAGGGCTGTAAAATCCTCCTTTTTGAGTTCTTTACCCACTGCTGAATCAACTGTGTTCTCCATCCGAGAGGCGCGCAGCGTTCTTGAATCGCTGAAAGGAGACGTTGATTTGGGGTCCAAATGGCGGTAACTCAAAAAACAACGCGTAAAGTTCAAAGCGCTTTCCTTAAAAGCTTGTTTCGGTACATTCACTTGCACTAATGTTCAACCGAGCAGGATGCCGCGTCTGTTAGGGCCTCAAAAATTGGCATCGAGCATTCAGCCGTGATCAGCGATCCGCAGCGCACTGTTTAAGAATCGCTGGGAATTCGTTTTGGTTCACCATTCGGTTTTTTGGGCCAAATCCAGCTCCGGTGTAGGATGAGCTTACCCTATTTTTACCCTTCTTGAAGAAGGGCACGACTGCGCTGAAATCTCAGTTGACAGTTTCTGTTTCACTCCTGTTCAGAACAAAAGTTAATTTTTTTTGAAAAGCTGAAAATCTGACGTTGAAAAAAAATATGATTTCAACATTTGGAAACGAGATGGCAGGTTGAAGAAAGTTCTGAATTATCCTGGTGCAGAGTTGTAATTCAAAATACCGAAACCTTGGCAATATGTGATTCGGGAAATAATTAAATTTTAATTTCAACGCCGTCTAGAGATTTGCAGGTATTTTTGTGATATTTAAGATCAAATTGCCTCAGATTTTACAATACATCAAGGCCACTAAATACACAAGTTTCGTGTTTCCGCTTTTTTCAGCAGAAAAATAACTTCATCAGCAGCGTTAGCAACTTTGGTAGAAAATCACTTTAGCACGAGCATCCGTTTTTTGGCAAGCGAATTTTTTGGATTGGCTTTATTTGGCTCTTAATTTTGATTGATTTGATTGATTTGACAATTGGCAATGCTCTAGTAAACAAGGACTGAGATTCTTAGGTTACCTGTTTGATTATTATAATTTGTTTTGATAATTTTATATAATTATGTACTTATCTGCATATTGTGCGCATAGAGTTAAAAATGAACTTGTACTAGTGTATTTTAAGCTAATACTAAATTAGTGTAAAATTAAAGTTTATAGGCACTTAATTTTGAAAATGTTTCTCTGAAAAAATCAAAAAGGAGCTTTCGAAATCTTCATTCAACTTCAATTTTCGAATCGATTTAATTTCCTATTCTAAATTGTCAAAACATTTTCAGTCATTTTCTTCGTTTCCAAAGACCGCCTTTTGAAGTAGGATAATGCAATCGTCCAAGCTCTGAATCATGTTTTGCGTAGCACTTATGTCCATGCGTAGCATCTGGACTTCTCATGAAATTGTTTGCGTAATAATATCAAATTGACTTTGAAATTTTAAGGTATTACGTATTTAAGAATTTTTGTAAAAATAATACAGTTCTAGATTTCAATCTCATTTTTTGTACAACGTTCAATTTCATTTCATCTCTAAATCGGAATCAATCGGAATTTCGAATACCCCAGAAATCGGTTTTCAAAATTCCTCTGTATCTCGCTGATACTAGGGATCACGTTGTTCGAAGTGTAAATCGCTTAAATCGCTTTGCTTCATTTTTTTTTTTTACAAAATCCAATAAACTAATTTTTATATAAAAAATATGTAAATTTGAAAAAGGAGTTAAAATTATAAGAAGCTTTTTAATTTCAATCACCTGGCTTTATTTAACGTTAATTTAACTCCCTTCATTTTAAATTAACTTCCAGTTGAACAGTAATTAAAATTTTGATATAACTTCCTATATTTAGGTGGATTTGAGTAGCAAACACTTATTGCCGCTGGTAGAGTGCAGCGCTTCAGTGTTCGGTGAAAATTAAAAATTTAGGTTAAAGTATCCTTGGACTTGTCCTTCTACGGAGCTGAAGTGCTACTAATCGCTGCGGCTGGAATTCATCAAATTTTTGCAAATTTCTTCCAGGTCACTGAAGTTTTTGATTGATTCGTTTATTTGATTCATTTAGCATGGCTATCGTCAACTGAAGTAAACACTCTTGAGCTACAAAATTTTATGTTTAAAAAATTAAAAAAAAAGACTTTTTTTTTTTAAATTAATTTTTAAATTTTAATTATTTAGAAAAATTGACAGTAATTTAAAAAAAATTCAATTTTTTTCGAAACCACAAGATTGTTTTTTTTAAAGATCGCTTTTGCACCACTTCAAATTTTGTCATCAAAACTCGCATAAAAATTGCTTTGCTTAGCTCAATTTGGCTTCTCGTTTTAATATATTTTTTTTTATGTAAATTGCATAATCATATTTAATTAATTATAGTTGAGTGAAAGGTTGAATAATTTTTTCAACTATCCCGTTGAGAATCATTAAAAGTAAAAAATGTTTTAATTGTGATTTCGTTTAAACTTTCAGTTAAATTGTAGCACGTCTTACTTTTAAAGTAAATGTTAAATCCACACTGGAGAAATCTTAACAATTGCAGATATGGAAAGCAATCAAAATTTTAATTTCAATGCCAACGGGGATTCTGCATGTTTTTTTTATTAGAGATCAATTCTAAAACTTAGTTACCTAGACTCTCATTGATCGCCAACGAATTTAGATTATCATCATGAAACTTTGAAAATTTTGATGTTTTTAATAATTTGATTGGAAGTGCATGGGACAAAGGCAAATGTCAAATAGCATCAAAAAAATTTTGATCTTGATTATTTAGAAGAATTGACACGAATTTTGAAAAAAAAATTGAAATCCTTTCGAAACCAAAAAGATTTTCTTTTTTACTTTTACGCCACTTCAAATTCTTCTCATCCAAATGCATATAAAAATTTCTGCTCTAGGTTATTTTTTTGGTCTTGTTCCTTTATTATTTGGTTTGTTGTTGTTATATTTATGTTTGATTAATTATTAGTTGAGTAAAGTTCTGCGGGTTTTTTGGCTAGAGATCAATTTTAAAGCTACCGCCTTACATAACCATCAAGTTTACATTATTAAAAGTTTGAATTTTTTGAATTTTTTTTTCATAATTTGATTGGAAGCGGTGTTGACAGTTTTAGTTGACAGCAATCGCTTTTCGATTTGTCGCTGATACTAGGAATCACGCTGAGGTTTTCAAATTGTGAAGAACAAAAAATTGACATGAAATAATTAGGGGTTAAAAATGTTTTAAAACAAGAGTGACAAGTTGAAGATATTTCTGTACCGATTTCTGGTGAGGATCTAGCACGAAGTTTTTGAAACTAGTGATTATATTTTAATTGTGTTTAAGTTTTAAATGTGATTAAATTTTAACTACAATAAAGAAATTAATTAATTTAAAGGAAAAGTGCAATTCAGGATGGCGAACCTTTTGCAACTGCAGATTCGAAATACAGTCAAATTCCTAATTTCAGTTATTTTCTTAAGAGCCGTCTGCTGATTTACAAGTTTTTTCCATTTAAAATTAATTCTTTATTTAGATAAATTTCTTCATCTTTCCGAAATTTGAAAACTTAAAAAAAATAATAGAACATGGCTGGAAGATGTGACGAGGTCGACGAGATCGCTGTCCCAATCGCTGAATTTCCCAGATCCTATATTTTTTTAAACAATTTTATTTAAACAGAGTTTTCAAAAATTTAAATTTAAAAAAATGCTCTAAACTCGAGCAGAACTGAAGTGAATTCTGCATCCCTAGTGCAACTCTATACAAGGATAGCTTAGCTAAAGAGTGCAAATTTAAAATTAAAACGCCTTCAATTCCTATATTTTCATTTTAGTTTACGCCGTTTTACCTATCTCGAAATTTTAAATACTTAGAATTTAAGATGATTTCTAAAGTTATCTTTTCGAAATGAATAAAATTTTACTTTACTATTTTTTCTGCCTCTTCCAATTTTTAATTCCAAAACTCGCAGAGACGCGTTAATTTTTTTTTTCAAAAACACCATCTCACAATTTTTTATTCGAGTGATGATATTATATCCAAAGAAAACTAAACATCTCAACTTAGAATATCGAATTGGTGAATATAAAAAAAAAGGAAAAGGCACGATATTTGACATTCCCGCAGAGCGGATGGTCAACATGTAAAGGAGGGGGCAAGGAAATGGTAGGGGAGGGGCTCATTAGCATAGATGTTGTCTTCAAGCGGAATCAACAGACTATCCGTAACATTCCGCTGTTTTACGGGCCTAAAGCACAAAGGCCAAAACGACGTGCACACCTATTTATAGATGTGCACACAAGGACAAACCAATGAACTCTAAACTAGGGACAAATCATGAACTAAGATAACAGATATGCGTACGTCTGTGATCAAATTTGTCTACGAACTAGTTAACCTAATGGAGTCATGAAAACGGCGTCTCGAGGTCATGGACGTCGTGACCGTGACAATATTTACACAAGACCGTGTTCAAAAAACCAACACCTTAACTGAAACTATCAAAAAGATGTAGAAAACTGAACCCATTTAACTATAACATTTTAGTTAGCAAGTATTCGGTTTTCGTCTGTCTCGGTTTTTGTTTTCTGGGTTTTTGTATTACTCGGTTTTTGTCGTTCTCGGTATTATTTTTCTCGGTTTTTGTTTTCTAGGTATTGCCCTGCTACCGCCGCAAGATGGATCTTGTAGGTGAGAACGGAAACCAAATGGTATATTTTTAAAACATTTTTTTTTAAAATTGACTTTAAAAAAAAAACAAATTTCTGTTTGTCAGGACTTGTCAGGACGGCGACAAAGAAGGGATTGAAACGAACCTCCGGCATCCTGTTGGTGTATATTCGAAAGTTCCACAGTGTTTGAAGCAAGCACGTTTAACCATAAAGTAGTTTTTTTTTAAACAATCATTTTGTTCTAAATTGTATTTTTAAGTTTTTGAAAACAAAAGTTGATTTAAAAATGCTTTCGTTCGAAATATATCAAATTAGTAAGCGCGCTTACAAAGCGCTGCGACACGCTGATTGGTAGAATGACTGGATAAGAGAAACGGAGGTTTCAGAACTGAAGAAGCTACAAAACGCCATTCACCTGAACGAAAATCTCAAGGTGAGAATTTTACATTGGTGAGTCTAGTTGAGTTGGCGCTTTGAATTAATTAATGGTTAGTTAAAGTAAGTAAGCTAAGTAGCTAATTATTTAATTATTTCTAATCAATTATAAACTAATCAATTAGCTAAATGAACCGGGCGGATTATGTTACGATGAGGCAAATGACGTGCTCTACATCGATGATACCAACAACCACGTCGTCAGAATCGCTGACTTGAAACAGCATACTGTGAAATCGCTGGAATTTGTCTACGACTGATGACAATTAAAAAAGCCGGAAATCAAGAATCGCAAAAGTTACAAGCGTCAATAAAACTTATTTTGACGCTGGATGCGCTTATTCGTCCATTACCGTTCAACTACGCATGAGCGGCCCTCCAGCGTACTGTGAAGGCGGAGAATGGAAAGTTGTCTTAGAAACAAAAAAACGAAAGAAAAATCAGCGATTTATGGCTCCATTGCTTCTGGAAAAATTGTCTTGGAAGGTGACCCCCATGGAATAATTAATTAAGACATTTGTCCAGCGATTTAGGAATTTGCAATTAGCGCTTCTGCTCTAGGATTATGTTACAAGCGTCCTTTCCACTTGCGCTGATTCTGTCAAAGTAAATTATGTTCCGGATTCAAAAGGTTTTAAAGAATAAAAAAGGATTTACAATTTGTTGTTCTCAGCATTAGCAGAAAAAACACTTTCCAAAAGTTTTGTTTTAAAATTTTTATCATTTAGAAAAACGAGTGATAATTTCAAAAATAATATTTTGTAGATTTATATAATTTTTTTTAATATCGATTTTGTGCCACTTCAAATTTATGTCTTCAAATTTTACGTATTAAAATTGTTAGTACAGATTTGTTGACATTTGTTTGACTATTTATAAAAAATTGGATTGTTATGACGTTTTCGATCAATGTTTAATTACTAATTAATTGCTTAATTACTAATTAATTAATTGTACTTAGAATTAGCTTTAACTTTGTACCCTGCGAATGGGATAATTAGCGCCGCTGTCGTTGATTGCTGACTCAAAAATTACTCAAATATATCTGCCTCATTTTGTAATTTTTTACTAGCTGCTGTGTTCACTCCATCCGAGAAGTGCGCAGCGTCGCTGAAAGGCGACCCTGACTCGAGGAGGGAAAATGGCGGTGGCGCTGAAAATGACGCACAAACTTCAAAACGTTATCCCTACAAGCTCGTACACTCGCCCAAGTTTTTCAACGAACAAGGTCAGGCGTCTGTTCGCTCCTTTGTCCAGAAGATGGGCATAGACTATTCAGACGTGAACAGCGATCCGCAGCGCACTTTTTGGGAATCGCTGAGAATTTGTTGTTAATCAACCGTTTTGGTTTCTGCGCCAAATCCAGCCCTGGTGCAGAATAAACTCGACCTATATTTTGTTTTCCTTGTCCTTGGGGAAGGGCATGGAACGGCGCTGAAATTGCTGCTGGAAAGCGTCTGCTCAGTTTTCTAGACAATTTTCAAATTTTTGGATGAGCTGAAAAACTTAACGTTGAGTAGAAAAAGTAAAAAATGTGAGGATTTTAAAATTTTGAAAAGAGGTACAAGGCGGCGGGTTGAAAAAATCCTGGCAGTTATCCTGGCGAAAGTTACTATGAAACATTTTAATTGAAACATGTTAATTGCGATTAAGTTTTAATTGTAATTATTTCAACATTTCAATTTAAACATTGCAAATGAATCAATTGTGCGCCGCTGTCCTTGAACGCTGAACTTCAATTATTCTCATTTACGAATTGTTTCAATTGTCACTCCATCTCGACGCAAGAGGTGCGCAGCGATCTCTGCATCGCTGGAAACGCTGATACTAATAAGTTTCTGATTCTTTTTAGAGTAAGATTTTTTTAAAGGTCTTAATAATTGGAAATGTGGTTTTGAAAAGTACGGAATCGAACCAATCGAATTCTAATTTCATCGCCGCCATCTGCAATTTTGCTGGTGTTTTTGATAAGAAATTAATTTTTTAGTAATTAGCTTGGTGACCTAAACCCGCTTGCAATTGAGAAAAAAAAAGAATGTGAAGCGATCACTCAATCGCTGAATTTCTAAGAACTGGTATAAAAATCCCCATGGTATATCCCCATCACACAGTGTATTTTTTCAGCTTGTTTATAACAACGATTTTGTTGTTACGGATAAAAAAACATGGCCACTCAAAAATATGAGGAGATTTTTTTTAGCAAAATTCAATTAAAAAATGTATTTAATAATATAAATTCCGACTTCCGAGACAGAGCAGTTTGCTCAGCTAGAAATAGTTATCTAATAGTGAGTCAAATGACAATCCGCTTGATACCTCTAGCACTGTAGATGGGCACCCTGTTTTTACTTCAAACTTCAGCTAGGTCGAATGCCCGTATTCAATTTTTCAAAGAAAATAACTTTTGTTGTTGAGTGCCCATCTATGGAGCCGAGCCGAAGTGTAAGGATCGGTTAGATTTGGTACAACCGTTACGGACACAGAGGCAATTACTATAGGAAATAAAAACGTTAATTCTTGGGTTGCCCTGTGATGCGGATAGATGACAACAGAACAGGATTAAATTCGGTGTTTAAGATTTTGAACGATTTATGCATTTGCGTTTTACGCAGTCAAGGAAGTAGAAACGGTAGCACTGAACTCTGGTATAGGGCAATGAACTTTGACCTCTGTCCATGTCAATGTCACTCTTACCATAAACTTTGAAAAGGCAAAGAATACCAAACGCGAAAATCAATGAGGAATAAAAATTTAAACATTTTAGTTTTGAACGTCCCGCCAAAAAAATCCAGCGCATTCTCTCTGGAGAATTTGAAACAATTTCCCCTTCATGTCTCTAAAAAGAGGTCATTTTGAGAAGCAAAATTAGGTGACAAGATGACTTATATGGCACGTATTGGTACCCAAACAATTTCCAGAATCACTTCAACTTAATTAACAGATATTAAAATGTTGCTAATTTTTTAAACTTTTTTTAATTGACCCTTCGGAGTGAAAGCCTTCCGGTCCAAATGGCACTTGCGTGCAAAATGTTTTGTTTATTTTTGTTACCAAGCTGTTTCGATTGTCGGGAAACAAGTTGCTATGAGACAATATGTGCATCATCATATATATCCCCATCGGAAAAATTGTACTATTGCGAACTATTCGGGATTCAAATGAATAATTTTTTTTTACACTAATTAGTGTACGCTAAGCACGAAAATGAAAGAATTTTTGCGCGAACTCATCAAATAAAAAAATTTATTTGAAATTTTTTTTTAAAATTTAAAAAAAGTCTTATAGCGAATTGAAAGTCTAACAAGAACAAAAAACATGATTTAATAACAATTGTGTACGTTGGGGCCCGAAAAAAATTCTTCTACAAGCCTCCG
Organism: Bilobella braunerae; assembly: GCA_034694865.1. Classification (NCBI taxonomy): domain Eukaryota; kingdom Metazoa; phylum Arthropoda; class Collembola; order Poduromorpha; family Neanuridae; genus Bilobella; species Bilobella braunerae. The sequence continues at coordinate 14,146 of JAQFYP010001604.1, forward strand.
GCGGCTGGAGCCACGAAAAATTCTTTTATATGAAATTTTCAAGAATTCGTGACTTTTTTATTTGATGAGTCCGCGCAAAAATTCTTTCATTTTCGTGTTCAGCGTACACTAATTAGTGTAAAAAAATATTATTCATTTGAATCCCGAATAGTTCCCAATAGTACAATTTTACCTCCCCATCATCCCATGGTATAAAAATCCCAAATTTTTTAAACAAAATCTGTTTTTCCAAACAGATTTTTTGAGCAAATTAAAAAAATGCTGTTCTAAATTCCTATTTGAACAGAATTTGTTTTCCTTTGCAGATCGAAAAATATTCGAATTTTAATTTCAACTGCATTTTTTTTTCGCGAAAAATTCTTCGAAATTTTAAAATTTAATATGCATGGTTTGTTTGCATGTTCGGAAAATAATTGAATTTTGATTTCAACGCCGCCAGGAATTTTGCAGGATTTTCTTATAGTAAATTCCTACTCGTAAGGTGAATTATAACGTATTTTGGTTTTGATTGTTTGGGCAATTAAAAAATTGAATTTTGTTTTCGTTTTTTAGAAAGCGATTGGAAACTGTGCTGAAGGTTTCGCTGACGGTCGTTTTTCAATCGCTGAATTTTGGAATTTTGGAATTTTGGTTGCCGACTGATCGTCGGCACTGGAAGATAGGGAGAATCGAAACAAAGCTTAGATGTTGAAACCAGCGTTTAAACATAATAATTTTTGAATAATAACAATTGCGGACTCGAATGCAAGCTAGAGCATCTGACGGCCGAGCTGCTCAAAGCATAAACAACGTAAGGAACACGAACCAAAA
>JAQFYP010001605.1:0-14950 GCA_034694865.1 Bilobella braunerae
TCGACCATTTATTTTCGACCTTTTATTTTCGACCATTTATTTTCGACCATTTATTTTCGACCAAATTACCGACTTCCAGCAAACCTTGTGATTTAACTTTGTCCTTTGGCGGCCATGTAAAATTCAGTTCATTTTTAATTTTAATTCAATTAATAATAATAGTTTAATGTTTAAATGACTTTTTACTTCTAATCCAAATTCTCGGCGAAGAAATAAGTTTTACACCCAAGTGTATAAAAGCAGAGTTTCTGTTTGAATACTACCTCAAACTATACAAAAAATGTTACTCTCTCTCTCGTACTTCTTATAGCATGAAAACTGTGTAAGTTGGATATCCCACATACAGTTCCAGATTGTTTTGCAGGACATTCATTACAAGTAAATAAAGGAATATGTTAGCTCTACAAACTCAGAAGTTTAAAAAAAAAAGAGTTCTATGTTGACACGGAATAATTTCTTCCTGGATTTAGGAATTGCCTTGAAGTTGTATACTATTCTCTTGAATTCGTGTTTGCCGAAAACTGTTGTTAGTTTTTTTATTAAATTTACTTCTAGGTGCTTTAGCTGCTTAATGTTGTAGATATGATCGGTGGTATTGTTTTCTGCAGGCATCTCTGTCTCTGCAATATTTTTTTCTCGTAGCGATTGTGCAACCCGTTTGCCACTGCAAGGATAATTACTAACTTAAACCAAGTATTTTATTTGTAACGTTTACACAAAAATGTGGAAGCTTAGTACGTTGCTTTGTCGCATCGTTGCACTGTTTGAAGTATTTTGAATTTGTGAAAATTTACAAGCTTGTAATGAACGTTTAAATTTTTTAGTATGCTTTTATGGTATTGGTATGTATAGGGCACTTAACACAGAATGTATAAGTGCAACATACTACTGGAATTTTTTCAAACTTGACTATTTTACACTTAGAAAAAAATAGGTATTGTTATATTTAGAAACTACAAGCAAAACAGCTCTCAAAACCAAATTGGGCAAACGAGAAAAAGAGAAAACAATTTAGTCGTTGTTTAGAGATGTTGTCGGAAGTGGGAAATTGGAAAATTTCAAATTTGCAAAACAAGACGAAAACAAGAAAATTAATGTTGTGCAAATATGTTGAGTAGTATAACAAAATATTTGAAAAAGGCTACTTTTACAAAAATAATAAAATAGTTTTACAGTAATTATTTAGAAATTGGGAAATCGATAATTAGTAGGTAAGGAGGCAGTATACACACCATTTATATTTTAAAGTATTTCTTTTAAACTAGCAGACTTTATATTGTATTATACAGTATAGTTATTTAGAACAGCCGCTAGTGGTACATCATAATTTTTGTGTTAGTATCTGCATCCTCCCGTCTTTAAACTGCCTTTTCTGAAACTCCTAAAAACCTAAACTTCGTAATAACAAAGCACCACTACTTTGTTCCTTGGTTTCTCATTTTCTATTAAAAAACAGAAAGTTTTCAAACGAATTTTTAAGAACATGTAAGTTATTGTCCACAATCAATTAATTCACTTAATTAATCAATGCTTCTTACACTCTAATATGTAACTGTAGTACTATTTTTTTAATACTTTTACTTACATATTTCAACAGTTTGGATTTTATGCCATACATTAGATTCACAGCAGTTAGGAGCAAAAAAAAACAATTATAAACATCAGCATCCTACTTTACATAACTAAAACAAATTGAACTATGATGTGAATATACTAAACTAGTACATCCATATCCATGGATCTCTACCTCAATACATGCTATAGAAGAAGTTAAATTGGCTAGCAATAAATGCTAAAAAATGTAGACAATGTCAAGAGCAATACGAATTTTCTGTATTCGACAAAACACCCAAATACTACCAATTAATCCAAATTAAACTAATTAGGTTTTCTATTTATGCACTAGCTGCATCGTGCCGTCTTGCGGCACTTACTTGCTTCCCGCAGTAACAACATGTCCTGCCGTAACTATAAAGGGGAAAACCCAAAATCTGGGGCTATTTAAGCTTTAAGGACAATAACTGTTCGTAAAAAATTTGCTAAGTTAAGGAAAGTAATTTGGGCCCGGAAATTATCTTATTTATTATTAAGCCACCTTATATATTTTCAAACCTCATACATGAACATATACAATGATCGATCATGCAGGCATACATTATTTTGTGTATCAGTAAACAAGTTGAAAGTTCTAAAACTCTATTTTACAGGCTTGTTCTATTGCACAATAGCAAAATCCAAGTATAGTATTATTCAAATGAGAATAACGAATTACGCTTTAAATTTTGAAAATGTATTTGAATATGGGCGTAAGCCATAATCAACACGAGTTGAATTTTACGCGGAATTTTTAAATTAGTAAAATATTAGTATTGGTAGATGTAATATTTGCTGTAAGCCAATTCCTTTATTTAAGTCTTTAATAAGAGAGTCAAATTGAAAGTGAATTTACAAGAGTTAGAGTCCAGGTATTTATACCTGTAGAAATTGAGAGCTCTAATTAACCGCAAGAAATAATCTAGACCTCAATTAAGAATCGAATTTCTAGCTCTAATGCTAAAGCATATACCTACGAAATGCCTACGTGATCATATGCTAATTAGCCATAATGACGTAAGTAGAATTACATTCATTATTAATTATTACATATATCACAGCCAGAATTGGCACAGAGCCAGGAGGTCATAGGCCTTATGTATTGTTTAGGCCCCTTAAGGGCATAAGGTTATTTAGGCCATTAGGCCATAAGGTTAGTTTTAGCCCTAGAGGGCATAGGTTAAGGCTTTTGAGGGTCAATAAACCCAGCCTTGGGCCAAAGAGCCCCTTAAGTACCCGTTTTGTCCCTTTATTTCCTTAGTTAAGGCCTGGGCAGTGGAGGTCACTGTCCAAACCCTTACAACTGTCAATTTGAGGAAGTGAGGGGCTACTTTTTTGAAAATGAGGGGATGAGGGGCCAGCTTATCGAGGAAGAAGGGCTAGCTTGTAGGCACCTTAAACAAGGACCATAAAATAAACACAATAAACGTTTTAATACGCAACAAAGGACATCAACTTGAACAACCCGGTGACTTAAATATGCAAACATTTGGGCAAATTTAAATAATTTGTATAATTTAAACAATTGTGTTTAAGAATTCCTTAAAAAAGAATATTTTTCATAAAATATTCAAAAAACTTACAAAAACTTACGAAAGTATTGAAAATCGGTTAAAATATTTTAAAAAATGTACAAAAAGTTTCTTAATTAAATATCTCGCCTCGTCTCTGATAATTATCAAATAAATATAAATATATTAAAAATAATACAACCAGCGCATTGTGTCGCTTCACGGCTCTCCCTTGATAGCAGCTTCTCGCAGTATCAATTGTCCTACCTTAACTATAAATGACAAACCATAGAATCTGGAGTTATCAAAAATACTATAACAATAACAGTGAGAAAAATGTTCGTTCAAAGTAATTCACCATAGTCATTGTCTTACTTTTTTCTACGTCTATGTTTTGCAATTGCAATTACGCTTCAAAATTACAATTGAAATAGAAAACTACAAATGTACTACATGATGCAGATTAAAAACTAAACTCTTCCCTGGGCTACAGGCACGAGGGTCTGACACTTCTTCATCAAACCGACGACTCCTAAGTAACTCCCAAAACCGAAAAAAAAAAATTTTCACCAGTCGAAAAACAATTTTTGATTGGAATTTCCTCCAATTTCATTTATCCAAATTCCGTATTTTGAAAGTGTATCACCTGTAGCTCTAATAGTCACCCCTCAAATAAGGCAAATTTTAAATTATCAAAGTTGAACTTAGTCACAATTAAAAATTTCTCACGGGAAAAATCGGCAGTAGTTTCTGCCCGGAGTTTGACGCTAAACCACCGTTGGTACCCAGGTTACTTATTACGACACCTGTAGTTTAAACGGTTGTTGCTGGGCAATATAAAACACGCTAAATTTTGTGCTTTGTGACATTTGAACTTTGACTCCAGAAAAACCAAAAAATTATTTTTGACCTGAGCTTAGCGCTAAACCACCCTAATTACAACCCGCATTATGTACCACATCTGGCATCCCTAACCCAAGCGGTCTTTGCTGGATTGAATAAAACATTTTTGCGTATTGTTACATTTATCGGATGTTTATTTTAACCAAATGTTGACCCAAATTCACCACAGCTACGCACCTCACTTATACGAAAGACATAGCGCCGGTAACTCCAACAGTTTTCACAGGATAAGATAAATTACGTTAGAACTTTAGGCAATGTTGTATTTTAACTTTGACCCATTGAAAGGACCGGATGTATGATTTTGCCCAGAGTTTGGCGCATAACCGCTGTAGATGCATACCTACTTTTTGCGTAAAACTTCGCGCATTTTGCTCCGCCGGTTTTTCAGGCATTGAACACAGACGGAAGGACGGACAGACAAACAATTTTATAGCACAAGCGAATAATCACAAATTAAGTTTTATTGACTCTAAGAGTATTTAATATGAAGTACTTCATTAAAAAACAATAGACAGTGCCAGAAATTTATGGGGAAAAGTAGGCCTGTTTAAATGTAATTAAAATTTGGACTCCTATAAAATTGTCACTGAATTCAATTTTGAACTCTGTTTAACCTGGTCTGCTTTAGTTTGACTTCTAGAGGTCACCAAATTCAAGGTAAATTTGGTGACCTCTGTGAAAAAATTGCCAAAACACCGTCAATTATTTTTTTAATTTAGCCTTAAGCGATCTGGGAAGGTCAAATCCCTAATTATATTTATATTAATTTTTTGTGTTTTCAGAGAAATCTGTGACATTTAGTCTAAAATTCAAAAAATGTTTCCGGCAATTAATTTCATTTTTTTTTCTACAGTTCACCTTGGTTTTGGTTACACCTAAAGATCAAACAAGACCGGTTGTGTAAACCAACTTCAAACCCATTTTGTTTGATCGTTTTTGGATATTTGTTTTACAACAACATTTGGATTGAGCACCGTACGGTACATCCCGATGCATAGTTGTATTTGTATGTACTGACAAATTAACAATTACAATTTCCAATTTGCATTAAGATATTTCGTTTTAATTTAAATTATTTGTTGTACTACTAAAATGCAATACACCTCATGCTTATGAATTTATCTATTTAAAACGATTATGAAGATAAATTATATTCTCTGATACACTATACGTAAATATAAAACAGTACTGAAGCCAATGCCAATGCTGATACGTCAAAGATTATAAAAAAAAATCATATAATTGTTTCACCACGGTAGCTTGCCCACGGTTAAACTTTAGAGTTCAAAAGGGACACCCAAAAAGAATTGAAGAAGACTCATAATAGCAAGGTTGAAGTTATTTATGCGTCAAACCTTGAAATCCTTCGGTCAGCAAATGGCCGTGAAGTAGGGTATTATTAATGGCATTTCAGTTATTGTCATGTAGAGGTGAAACGTATTCTTAAAAAATTCCTCATTCATAGGGCTCCCCCGCCCCCTTGTGGGTGGCTAGAGCGCGCCCTCGAGCCCCATAGGCTGAGCCTCAGGGGGTTGTAGCAAATCATAATAAAAAAAAACATTCCTTACGAAAATAGATTTGAGCAAGGATTTTGAATTATATCTCAATCATATTTTAATTTATATTGCAAGCGTTTAATATTTTTTAAATCCAATAATAACTGATTCTTAGTTTATTTAAATGTTATGTATATTGAAAATATTATATTTAAATATTTTCCCTTATATTATATAGCAATCTCTTATATTGCAAAGTAAAGCTATACTTGTTTAATTTTGTTTTGCCATTTTTTTTTTCAAAAAACAGATTTCCGAGACAAATAAAATTTTTATTTTTCATGTGAAGACTATTTTTACATTTTTTAACAGAATCTGAAGCAATATTGTTTTAAAAAATAATGGAAAGCCTATATTGTAGAAAACGATTTCTTGCAAATATGTTGTTGATTTGTTAGTTTAAATATCCAAATTATCGAATTAAGTATTTATTAATTATATTAACACAGTTTTTGTTAACTCGCAACGTCTTAATAGTAAAGCATAAAGTGAAGCACAGTAGATTTATGTTTTAATTTATTAGCAAACTGCCCAGTGTTCGAATATGATAATTTAAGAAAAGTTTCGGGGCTGTACAAAATTACACGTTCATTGTTCCAATACAAAATATAACATAAACATGGATGTGTAATAATTTAATGAAAGTTATAGCGAAGGGTCGAGCTTTTATAAATTAAATTATAAATTAAATTATAATATATCTGCATCAGCAGTCGGAGTTTTTAATATTTTATAACATTATTATATTATTATTTATTTTGTATTTTTTTCATATATTTTAATAAAATTTAATGCAATTTCTATTGGAACTTGACCCAAGCTAAAACGGATCATAAAAAAGACATTAGAGTAGGAGCTAAATGGTCCAGGCCATTTAAAGATCAACGGATCTAAATTTAAATATAAAAATTGAAATTTCAATTATTAAAATTTATTTTATATAGTAGCAAATGTATATACATTATATGTTATCTACGGTAATTATAATTTACATTAGAGGGTTTAATGCGTTAGCTTGTTAAAATCATTGAGTCTATATTAATTCATGGTTAGGTTAGGTTTAGGTTTATTTATGCAAAAAACTTACTTCGGTATCAGGCCAATGCTTGTGCATATGCTTATGCCCGTTATGTTTTTTGCTTACCTCTTAACACTAACAATCAATTCTTTAAGTAATTTCTTAATTGTAATTTTATTTTATTATTTACTACAGCAAGGACGCTCTTGAAGATATTACAATTTTAAAACAAAAAAAAAATCCTTACTGATAGTGTGGGGTGTATAAAAATCAAAGCAAAATTATTTGCCACTAATTTGCGGAGCTAAAACTCTTTTAGCTAAAGAGCTAAAAAAAAGTTTCTTTTTTGCAAGTACAGTTTTAATTTGTAATATACTCTTTCGAGTAGCTTTCTAAGTGCTGCTTCTATATTGTAAGTAGTAAATACACATAAAAGTATTAAGCTTACTTAACAAGTTACTTTGCGTTATCTCTGCATTCTACAGATTAGCTATACATTATAAGCGCTACGTCTAAATTATAAGTGTTTTAGTTGATTAGTGAACAATAATTGACTTAGAAATAATTCTTCACATTCTATTAGAGCATTTGTAAAATGAAAAAAGGATGCTTTTCTCTCATCCGTTTAATTGTGCTGTTCGGGAACCTTAGCGTTACTTTAGGAATTGCAACACACGTACACACTAACATAGATAAAATGGGGGAAGGATTTAAAGTCAGATTGTGTCTTGTGGAAGGTGTCACACTCACTATTGATTTTGCCGTGCATGCGGGTAATGAAACCGATTTTCAAAACCTTGCCACGCTTAATTTACATTTACAATTAGATCGTAAATACTTGATACACTCAATTTTTAGACACGATTTTTAGTAGAGATTTCTCGTTTCAAATTTTGAATCAATCTAACGCTGATGCATCGTACCGTTCATTGGTGGAAGGCGATGAACTTGGCGAAACTGTTTATGTCAATGAACAAAAGTTTGCGGTCGTGGTAATTGAGCAGCTGGACACCGGCAAGTTTGTACTGGTGAGTGAACTCGGAACACATAACCTTGAAATCAAGCATGTTTGAATTGCAGCATTGGAATTACTCCAAGCAATTAATATCACTCAAGATTAATAATCATGAGAAGGTTTAGCTGACACATACCAAATGTATATTTTTCAGAATGGCATTATTGGCGACATGGTTATTCGCTACAATCATTATAAAAATGGACACTATTTCTTGTCAAGCACTTTAACAGAACATAATCCTAAACGGTCATGTAAGATTACTTTTAGCTACTGCAGAATTACTATTGAAATGCATTGTCACCTTGCGTGCAAACAATAAGTTCTTTATAGTATAAATCTGATTACGTGAATTTTAATAAACCTCGGAGAAAGGGTTGCGAAAGTTCATCCACAAATTATACTTCTAGGCAATCTACCAAATTAAAAAGAAGTAGAATGTTTGAGGGTGGCTTTCCGCAATGTAACCTTAACCATTTTTGTACTACATTTAGTACATAACTTTTCTAAGAATAATTGTTAAGTTTGAATTTCACAACGTATACCCAACCTGAGCAAGTCGACTGCAAATAGTTAAATTAAAAGATAATGAAATGATCCATCTCGTGATTTGACCATTATTATGCTTAGACATATCGCTCATTTTGATGATACTGTTAGCACTCTGTTACTCAACTCCATTAGGCCAAATATTAATAATTCCTCTTGTCACAGTACAATTATACTTTAACAAATAACCAAACACATTCCAATAATATTTTAGGTTAGTAAAGGTTGTATTAATTAATTAAAATTTATTTGTTTCTCACTATGCAGTTGAAGAATTCAATCAATACTTACATCTTGTTGAAGTTCCATTTCCGAAGCCAGAAATCAGGCTATTAGTAATTTTGGATACGCCACTCTACGAAACACTCTTGAAGCAACATCCAGCAAAAAATTCAATTAAAGTTTATTTGTCGATCATTCTAAACGCCGTAAAAATGCGTTTAAGTATTACTACCAAAAATGTCATCAACCTCGTAATTTCAAGAGTAATAGCACTAGAGGTATGCATTTTACTGAAATACAACCGTAACTTTTAAATCACGATTGTGTTCAATCTACATATAACAAATAAATTACTAGTAAATCTTTTTAAGCTTGGCAAATACAGTATGCAATTTATAATTATATTTCCAATTTTTATCTAAGAATTTAATAGTTGAGGTTTTGTGTAACATATTTTGTGTCAGCAGGATTCGAACTTGTTTCCAAAATCAAGTGTCTTCATGCACACTTTAAAAGATGAAAATATGGTGCCCTGTTACAAGGCTAGAGAAAATTTGTTTGCATTTGCTACATGGATGTATAAAATATCTGGTGAAGGGACCCATAACTTGGCAACACTGTTAACAAATCGTGAATTTGGAGACGAGAATAGAAGTGAAATAGCGGCAGGAATTTCTTTTACGAGGGGAGCAGGTAGCTCGGGGCCAATAGGAGACAGTCCAATTTTGGCCAAGGGGGCCACAATGGTTCACCACAAAGGAAATTTAGATTCGGTAACATTACGACTCAAGTGTTTTTACATGGGCGGTTAGGCATCTGTATGCTTTGAAGAAATATTTTGGGGTGTTTTGACATTCGAATTTGCAAAGTAAAAATATGTTTAATAATTTGCTTAGTTGCATGTGTTTGTGCACGAGATGATGCACACGCTGGGTTGCCTGCACGAGTACGACGACGCCAACGCTCTAATGGCTGAAGGAAACAATAGAACTTCTCTTAGGTTCTCTTTGTCAGAGCGAAATATAAAAAATGTCAATGTCTTCCTAAGGTAAACTTTGAGTAAACGCTTATTTCACTATTATTTTTGCTACTATTATTATTTCACTACTATTATTTCACATACTTTTTACGCAGGTCACATGCTGCCAAATACTTTTTACCTTTAGCTGATGGAAACATGCAAGATAAAAATAATTCTAAATCTTAGACATTTCCAACCGTCAAAATATTTCTTTTACGTTGCATTCGTCGCAACTTCTGTTCACAACTGTACCTTTCAATTAATTTAGTTTACTAACATGTTTTGAAAGAGTTTGGTATAGAACTGTCATAAAAATTAATTCATTCTCAATTGCTTTATTGTTAAATTGCAATCCCAGCAGTACCAAGTTTACTGAATTATAAATTATATCCTATTGTAAATATAAAGTAATAACTATGGTTATTAATAAAGGCAATATAATTTTGAATTATCATTAAGGTTTCAAATTAAAATAAAATTTCTTTTGGTAGTGTTAAGATCAAAGTTTAAGTTATTATAAAATAAGATTACCGATATATAAAGAAACTAGCTGTACCGCGACGCTTGCTTGCTAGCAGCTTTCCGTAGTAACAATATTCCCCCAGTCACTATAAGTAAAAAACCTTAGAATCTGGAACTATCCAAGCCATTATTAGAATAAACCGTTGTAAACGCACTTAACGTAAGTAGCGTATTGAACTAACGCATATAAGCTCCACGAATTCGAACCAAAAACGAAAAAACCGAATTTTCGGTTTTGGGGGTCACTTTGGGCATTATGGCACCTAAGGGTACAGGGTCAGGGGTCACCTAGAGTGTTGGAAACATCATAACTTTCCATTTTATGCAAAACAAAAATGAAAAAATCCAAAAAAAAAAACCTTGAAAAAATCGCTTGAAAAGTCATTTTGAGGTCAAGGGGTCATTTTGGGGGTCATTGGGGGGCCACAGAGAAAAAGGTCCTATATAAATGTTGTTCACCTTCATAAGACGAACAACTTTTGTAAGAGTAATTTTCTATGTTGTCATAGAATGATGTTTTTGACCTTGACCTTTGACCCCCAAGGTCACCCAAGTCACTTCCGGTCAAACTAAAACAAACTTGAACTGGGCCGGAACCCAAGGAACCCATAAACGCAAACAAATTTGAGATATGTTGAGTAGTTTCTGAGATAATTGTGATTATCAGACGGACAGAAATGACGAAAACATAAGTAGCTTTCGCTTCGCTTCCGCTACTAATAATCAAGCAATGCATCAACCTTTTGGTCCTTAAATAACTAAAAAAAAGTTCATTGTGTAAGCCACTTTGTGGGAGCGCTCTGTCTGTTCAGCCTATCTATTGCTTCTCCAAGTTGTAGCACAACTATTGAGTTGTCTCAACCTGGTTCCGGGGGTACATCCTAGGGGTCAGGGGTTAAGGGTCAGGTCAAGTTCATAGATGGGTCATTCGTTAGGGCCGAACCCTTTAACCTCGTTCAATGACCCTCAAAACCGAAAACTGGGGATTTATCTAGTTTTGTATGCAACAAGTTACACTATATATAATGACGGAAGCGTGCGTAAATGAGGCGGAGTAGAGGTGGGTTGCTTTTTCAAATTTATTTCATCCTTAGATATTTTTTAAATAAGTTGCCGAACTCATATTGCGATTAAAGTGTTGGTATAGTTACGAGATATCAAACAAGCCCGTCCTAGGACCATACCCTACAAACCAACTCAAAACAAAAGCAAAACTGCAACTTTTTTTTAACTTTTAACTGTTAATCAAAAGGGGAGATGGTTAACTAAAATGAAAATTGTTTGCGGGGGTCAAGCAGTAGGGTTGTACAATGACTCAAATGCAGATAGGACATAACATTCAATTTGTACAACTAGTGCTTAGTTAAGTTAGTTGAATTAGTAGAAATATGCTACTTGGATACGTACGTTTCTGTATGTTGACTGTTTAAAAGTAGTATGGGAACGCTCTGTCTGTCCGTCTGTGCCTCTGCTTGGTTGAGCCTTAAGTCTCCAACGGGTTTACTTTTTCTAAACCTGTTTTCGGGAGAATGTTCTAGGGGTCAAGGGTCAGGTGGAATCGGAAGATGGGTCGTGAGGGTCTGACCCATGAACCCCCATTACAAAAAACTCATTTTTTGGGGGGGGGGGTTTGTTAGTAATGAATAAAGTTGCGATAGTCCAATGACCTCAGGTGACCTCTGACCCCTGAATGCAATGACCCCCAACACCGAAAAATTGTTTCCCCCAGTGTTTTTGCTAAGTATGAAACGAAAAACCATTATGCTTTCAACGATAAATGATGATAGCCACAATCACCCAAGTGACCCTTGACCCTTCCTTCTCAAATCTATGACCCCCAAATTGACCCCAAAACCCCAGAAACAGGTTTTATTTGGATATTTACTAGTTTCTTTTTACGAAACAAAAATTTGTTCGTATTAGTTACAATGCGCTACTTAAGTTGCAACGGTTTATTGTAAGTGGCTAAACAAGCCTGTCCTATGCTTATTTTCATTTTCATCTCTGGGTCCTACCCTTCGACGGGTCTGTTTGGCTAGTTGTTTTAATACATTAATAACGCAATTTAAATCATTTAACTTTAAATAAACTAGTTATAAAATAGTTTCAATACTAGTTTTGCAAACGTTTATTTTTGAAAACAGTTTCGTAATTTGTTTATTTTTAAAATAGTTTCATGATTGATTATGATTATGCGTTTTTTTGTGTGAAAATTTGATTTTGCATAGAATGAAATCTTTTTTGAAAAGTTTGAATTGAGGCTTCACGAATGCAGACTAAATTCCATGATTCGAATCGTGAGATCATCAATGTTGGGATTTGGGAAGGACGAGTGAGCACTGGAAACTGTTCTATAAATATTTTTTTTTAAATCTTTAAAAAACACATTTAAAAAAACGTTTTTTTTTTCATTAAAATTTATTCTTGAAAAACGTTCTTGCTCACTTTGTCTGTTGTTTGAACACACTATATAGGTACATACGAGTAGAAGTACACGGTTTAGAACACGGTCTTCTCTTCAAAACAGTTTCAGAATTTATTTTATTTCATAAGTTTCATAATTGATTTAAGCGTGTATTTTGTTCATAAAATTTCATAATTTTGAAAGAAACATAATTTTCATTTTGTAAACGTTTTACCTAGAACGGAATCCGTTTTTTTTGAAAATTTTGAATTGAAGTGTTTCACGAAGGAAGCCTGAATTCCATGAGTCGAATCGTGAGATCATCCATGTTGGGAAGGACGAGTGAGCGCTGAAAATTAAAAAAAAAAGATTTTATGAAAATCATTATTCAAATTTAAAAAAAAACTTTTTTCAAACAAAGTTTTTAAACAAGCTTTTCTAAAATTTTTGTTTCCTCACCTGTATCTGCTGATGGATCTTGCGCTGAATCCAGTCGGTGAGCGGCGTGAGGTTGACTTGGCGGTCGCCGACGCGCGGTGTTGTGACGAGCTTGAGTACGGGTTTGGTTCGGAATCCGATCCAAACACGGTTCGACGGCGGCGGTGGGACGTTGACCGTGACCGTGCCGTAGAGGGACTTGACCTCCACGGTGAGGAGCAACGGCGTGTTGGCCACCCGCCCAATCGCACTCTTCACCATCTTCATCTCCGACACAAAGTTCGACGTCGCCACCTTCTCCACCATTTTGAGGAGACGCGCGCGCTTTGGCACCGTGGGTGGAGTCGACACCGTGGAACTCCCGACCTCCTCCGACTCGTCTTCGCCCGCCTTGAAGAAGGAGTCGGAGTCGAACTCCTCCTCCGACGACTCGCCGCTGTCCTCCGCCTCCGAGTCGTAGCAGTTGCCAACCGGAGTCGCCTCCAAGTCCACTCCGTCAGTCGAGCCGTTATCTTCGGCTTGAGCCGATAGTCCAGCCGACGGCTCCTCCTCCACCGTGGGCGAACGGCGCAGTTTGAGTAGGTTGATTTTGGCCTCAAGCGTCTGACAAAAGTTCCCATCATACGTTACGTCGAAGTCGATCCAGAGTCCACGGGAGTCGAAAATGGGGGAAGAAGCTCTATTAAAAAAAAAGTTGGAAGTTTTTATGAAAAGTTGAAAAAAGTTTGTTTTTGAAAAGTTGAAAAAAGAGTTGAAAAGTTAAAAAAAAGTTCTTTTTTATGAAAAGTTGAAAAAAGAGTTTTTTTTTTGAAAAGTTGGAAAAAGAGTTTTTTTGAAAAGTTGGAAAAAGAGTTTTTTTTTGAAAAGTTAAAAAAAAAGTTTTTTTTTGAAAAGTTGAAAAAAAAGTTTGTTTTTTTTTGAAAAGTTGAAAAACTCTTTTTTAAAACAAACCTTTGAATAATTGGAAATGATCCGCCGAGGTCGAGGTCTTTGACAATCAACAGCTCAACGAACGGTGGTCGCTTAATGAAGTTGAGTTTGCGCTGAATCATGTTTTGGAGTTGAAGCGACCAATAGGGAGAGCGCACGGCGTCGTAGAGGAGGCGGCCGAGAAGCGCGTTGAGAAACGCAGGACTCTGATTCTGCGACAAAATGCTCTCGACGTCGAGCAGTTCCACTTCCGGAGAGTTTTGCGACGAGCTGATTGGTTCAGGAGCGGTCGACGCAGCGGAGTCGTCGGATTCGACGGAAGTGGAGCTCTTCAACTTGTCGCAACTCTTGGCCCCGCCCCCAACTTCCACCGATTCGCGCAGAGAGCTCTCAAAGTTGGGCAAAATGTTGGCCATGTAGCGAAGGTAGTCGTCTTGCAAGTCGGGCTGCACCGCCGCGGTGGCACCGTTGTCTGCAGCGACGCCGTTCGCAGCCATTTTGGAAGCGTTGATAAATCGCCGAAACCTGACAAAAGAGTTGCTTTTTTTAAAAGATGAACTTTTCTGTTAAAAAAATTTGAAAAATGTTAAAAAATGTATTTAAAATGTTTCAATTTCAAGAGTTGTTTTTGTAATGTTTGCAAAAATCTTTGTTTAATATTTCCAGATCTGCTGCAAGTGTCAAAATCATGTTCAAAATTTTTCAACATCCTTTTAAAAATGATTCCAAATCAATTTTAAAAAGTTTCCAAATCATTTTTAAACGTTTTGAATTTCGAAATCTTTTGTCAAATGTGTCAAAAGCATTTGTAAATGTTTCAAAATCTGTTTTAAATGCTTCAAAACCGTTTGAAAAACGTTTGTAATGTTGCAAAATCTGCTTGAAATGTTTCAAAATGATTTCAAAATGTTTTTTTTTTAAATGTTTCAAAGCGGTTGTTTAAATGTTTAAAAAATAGTTTTCAAAATATCTCACCAATCATCTTTCTCTCGACACGTGCGAGAGAATAAATACAAAACTTTTCCGTCTGAACTTTTTTGAACGAATTCTTTATCACTTTTGATGAGAGTGGGAGAAGCGCGGCGCTGCGCCGTGGGCGTCCCTTGCGCCTCCTTCTCCTTTGCACCGTTGTCCGCCGTGGCCGACTCGGAAGGAGTCGGAAGTGCAGGAGTTGCTCCAGGGACTTCATTGACGCGCGTCACTTGCCAATAGTGCGACGAACTCAGGAGGCGAATTCCAATTGGATACTGAAATCAACCGTGGAA
>JAQFYP010001606.1:0-14946 GCA_034694865.1 Bilobella braunerae
GTGTGTTTATTGCATTTTTAAAAGAATCGTTTCGCTACATTTCTGCTGTGTGATAGATAATGCTGCTTTTCTACAGGTCTCCCCCAAATAGCTCCGTTACTTTCTCAATTACATGATTTTTGACAACTAATTCGGTCCTTTGCAAGTTGCAAATTGCAAATATATTTGCGGTTAAATTTTTTTTTAATAAAAAAAATTAAAAGCGGAAGGCAATGTGCGACATGCTGCATGTGAGCGGGGTCTGAAGGGGGCTTAAGTCCTTTTCGAAATGTTTGCCTCCCGCCCGCCAAAGACCCCTTTTGCATTTGTAGAGTGGAAATGGCCTTGTGGATTGTGCTGTGTGGAAAGCATGGTTTCGTTAGGCGAGGTTCTTTGGCACCTCTTCAGCACGCCGAGATCTGAGAGGATTTGCAGACTCGCTTCATCTTCCTTTGAATCGAGACAGCGAGAGCGTGAGTGTCCTCTGATTCAGACTGTTTCCTATTCGTCACTGATCACAAGGCATCAACATGGTAAGGTCACAATTAGTCTAAACAATTAATTACCGCTATTACGTACCTCAGTTACGTACCCTTCTAAGCGCTTATAATGTCTCCGGACGGTACTTGGTTGAAAGAAACGACACCGTTTCTACGGAAGGGCTTATGCCGAGGCCGACGCATACCGTTTCGCCGTATGTTCTCTGCCTAGAATTTTGCAGATTTTTTATTCAAGAGTCAAGACACGCAGATGACAGAGGCAGAAAGAAATATGTAGCTTCTATTCTGCAAGTACACAACCCTCCTATAATTCGGAAGCCTTTGCAACTGCCGTAGAACTTGGGTTCCGTCGTTCAAATGGACAGTAATAGGAAAATATCTGATGGCACTTCGGTCGACGGGCTGGTTGTTTAATCCCAAAATTATGCACGCCGTTTCTAAATGTTAGGATGGCTAAGATACGATCTTCGCAGCATCGTCAAACTTAACTAATTTACCTTACGTTTCCGGTTTTTGCGCTAAATATTTTATTTACAATTTATTTGAAGAATTCATTTTATAATTTGACGGGGGACACGCAACCGGAATCGAAAGGGGCGAAGATATGGGAAATGTGTTTTCATTGAAGAATGGAACTTAATGCAATTTTTTTTTATGATAGGTTAACTTCACGGTAGACGAGATCCGCGGGATGATGGACAAGAAGAGGAACATCCGAAATATGTCCGTCATTGCCCACGTGGATCATGGAAAATCTACTCTTACCGATTCTTTGGTCTCTAAAGCTGGTATTATCGCCGGTGCAAAGGCTGGTGAAACCCGTTTCACCGATACGCGAAAGGATGAGCAGGAGAGATGTATCACCATCAAATCAACGTAAGCCAAAAAAAAAGGTTATTTGCAACAACAACACCCTAATTTGTGTGTTTCTCAAATCTTTAGAGCCATCACGATGTACTTTGAATTGGAAGAACGTGATTTGGTTTTCATCAACAATGTTGATCAGCGTGAGAAGGACTCTAAAGGCTTTTTGATCAATTTAATTGATTCTCCGGGTCACGTTGATTTCTCGAGTGAAGTCACGGCTGCACTCCGTGTAACTGACGGAGCACTCGTCGTAGTTGATTGCGTTTCTGGTTAGTTTTCAGTGCATTATTACCTTGATGTAAATGCGTATGCAATTAATAATGAAAATTGTGATAATTCACAGGGGTTTGTGTGCAAACTGAAACTGTACTTCGTCAAGCCATTGCTGAGAGAATCAAGCCAGTTTTGTTCATGAACAAGATGGATCGTGCGCTTCTTGAATTGCAATTGGAGCAGGAGGATTTATACCAAACCTTTCAACGTATTGTGGAAAACGTCAACGTCATCATTGCCACATACAACGACGATCAAGGACCAATGGGTGAGATGCGTGTTGACGTAAGCAAAGGTAGCGTTGGTTTCGGCTCTGGTCTCCATGGATGGGCTTACACTCTCAAGCAGTTCGCCGAAATGTACGCTGACAAATTCAAAATTGACGTCAACAAGCTCATGGCTCGTCTTTGGGGCGACAACTTTTTCAATTCAACAACAAAGAAATGGGCAAAGCAGAAGGAAGTTGACAACAAGCGATCGTTCAACATGTACGTATTGGATCCAATTTACAAGGTAAACCTATATTGGATTATCTCAGACATCATCCCTAAATACTAAATGATGAATGTTCTCTCACAGACCTGTTCTGAATTTAAAGTGATTGTAATAAGAACGGCCATC
This sequence comes from Bilobella braunerae, assembly GCA_034694865.1. Lineage (NCBI taxonomy): Eukaryota > Metazoa > Arthropoda > Collembola > Poduromorpha > Neanuridae > Bilobella > Bilobella braunerae. The sequence goes on from JAQFYP010001606.1 coordinate 2,241, forward strand.
TGAATTAAATGAATATTTCCAACTTACTAAGAAATTATGTTCTAGTGTTTAAAGTTTGGCACATGGTAATTTTAGGTCTTCGATGCGATTATGGGCTACAAAAAGGAAGATACTACCAACTTGTTGACAAAGCTTGGAATTGAATTGAAGCCTGAAGACAAAGATAAGGACGGAAAGCAACTGTTGAAAGTCGTGATGAGGACCTGGCTACCGGCTGGTGAAACCCTTCTTCAGATGATTGCCATTCACCTCCCATCACCAGTAACTGCTCAACGCTACCGCATGGAAATGTTGTATGAAGGACCTCACGACGATGAAGCCGCTATTGCCATCAAGGTAAGTGTTGTGAAGAAGTGCACTATTTATTATTATTTTTGCAGATTTCTTGATTTCAATAACTTATGATATATTTAGACATGCAATCCAGATGGACCATTGATGATGTACATCTCTAAAATGGTGCCGACCTCTGACAAAGGACGTTTTTATGCATTTGGTCGAGTCTTCTCCGGAAAGGTAGCTACAGGCATGAAGGCACGAATTATGGGACCAAATTACGTCCCAGGAAAGAAGGAAGACTTAGCTGAGAAGGCCATTCAACGTACCATTCTCATGATGGGACGTTACACCGAAGCCATCGAAGACGTACCGTGTGGTATGTTTCTATTTTGATGCAATTTGCATGCATGTTGTGCATGGAAACCTATTTTTAACAACAAAATCTAAATCTAATTTGTATTATCAGGCAACATCTGTGGTTTGGTCGGAGTTGATCAGTTCTTGGTAAAGACCGGAACCATCTCTACTTTTAAGGATGCCCATAATTTGAAGGTGATGAAGTTCTCCGTATCGCCCGTTGTGCGAGTTGCGGTGGAGCCGAAGAATCCTGCCGATTTGCCCAAATTGGTCGAAGGATTGAAACGTCTAGCCAAGTCCGATCCTATGGTACAATGTATTATCGAGGAGTCTGGTGAACATATTATTGCAGGAGCTGGTGAACTTCACTTGGAAATTTGTCTCAAGGTTAGTTCTAGAACTAAAACTTAAGGCAGCGAGTCACCAAAGGATTAATCGTAATTATTGGTTTTATCCCTAGGATCTTGAAGAAGATCACGCCTGTATTCCAATCAAGAAATCCGACCCCGTTGTATCATACCGTGAAACAGTTTCAGAGGAATCGTCAGAAATGTGCTTGTCGAAATCTCCAAATAAGCACAATCGTTTGTTCATGAAGGCCGTAGCAATGCCAGATGGTTTGCCCGAAGACATTGAAAATGTAAACTTAAGCTTCTGTAAATTCGATTCAAGGCTTAATATACTAATGGCCTACTCCGTTTCTCGTATTTAGGGTGAAGTTACTCCACGTGGGGAGTTCAAAGCACGTGCTCGCTATCTTAATGAAAAATACGAATACGATGTCACCGAAGCGCGTAAGATTTGGTGTTTTGGCCCCGACGGAACCGGCCCAAATCTTCTCATGGATTGCACCAAGGGAGTGCAATACTTAAACGAAATCAAGGACTCTGTCGTCGCTGGATTCCAATGGGCAACCAAGGAGGTTACATTGCATAATTTTTCACAAATTTCGTTCCTATTCTCACCTCTAAGGATTAATTTTAGGGTGTCCTCTCTGAAGAAAACATGCGAGGAGTTCGATTTAACATTTATGACGTAACGCTTCACGCTGATGCCATTCATCGTGGTGGTGGCCAGATCATCCCAACGGCCAGACGTTGTCTCTATGCTTGTGCGTTGACTGCTTCTCCCCGCTTCATGGAACCCGTTTACCTTTGCGAGATCCAATGCCCAGAAGCAGCAGTTGGCGGAATTTACGGAGTACTGAATCGTCGTCGTGGTATCGTGTTTGAGGAGTCGCAGGTATGCTTACGAATGGAGGACATTCAATTTTTCAAAGAACGATGATTTAAGATTCGGGTTTACTTTTGACAGGTGACTGGTACGCCAATGTTCGTTGTCAAGGCTTACTTGCCTGTAAATGAATCGTTCGGATTCACCGCTGACTTGCGAAGTAATACTGGTGGGCAGGCTTTCCCGCAGTGTGTCTTTGACCATTGGCAAATTCTTCCCGGAAACCCGATGGAGAGCGGATCCCGTCCCTACCAAATTCTCCAGGTAAACTTGACTTGAGAATTTTAGTAATGTGAATGGCCGCTCATAAATGAACCGTTTTCAAATTTGACATCATGCTTTCATTTCATGGCAGGACACACGGAAGCGAAAGGGATTGAAGGAAGGTCTTCCAGATTTGTCCTCATACCTGGATAAGCTGTAAATTCACGGCTGGAGCGCTACATTCTAAATGATAACTATCACAACATTTTCATCCTCAGTTGTTTACTGCATTAAAGCACATTTTTGAGAAAGATCGGTCACTTGTTTATTAATTCATCTGAGAAATAAAACCTAAGTTATTAAAACGATTATTATGTCGTGTTTCATAGTTTGTTCTCACCTCACCACATGTCTTTCAAATGATCGTGAACGGTGGACTTGCATTTGGCGAAACTCCCATGTTCGTGTCAGGTGCGAAAGGGCGGGATATTTATTTGTCACGTGCTATCCATCATGTAATTCAGTGTAATAATTTCGTGAAAATCAAAACGTCAATTTATTTTTCGTTAACCTCCGTCAAGTCTTGCAATTTTCGAAACAATTTAATTAGTCGTTTTAATTAAGGTCTTTTTAGCGATAGATTCCATTCATTGTGCCCAATGTTTTAGGTATCGACTCACCAGCGCAGTGGGAATCGAGTCAATCAGTATATACCGGGGCGGGGGTTTACCGGAGTATACTGAAAATTGTCAAACGAAACGATAATTTTCATCGTTTCGCCACGGATGTTTTAACTGCTGGCGGGCTTGGACTGGGCCAAATTTTCAATTTTTTCAACTGCAAAGAGCATTGAACATGGTGGGTTTACAATTCGATTATTAAATTAACTTGTAAGTCAATCAAGCCTGCAAGCGTTAAATGTTGCAGAGCTTTTTAGCTTTTATTCGAAATGCCCAGAATAATTTGTTTAAGAGTAAGGCGGATTTGAGCATTAGTTGGTATATACGCTGGAATAATGCAGTTTTTATGACCGAATTCGATTTTTATGGCATTTATAGTCCGGTCAATTGGTTGCGGTTGGCTTAGCTTTGACTGGGATAGGGTTCATCGGTCGCTACATCTTGAAACGGGCGCCGAAGGTTGGGGAAGCTATGAAGAGTTTCCCAAACATGTTCGACGCAACAGCGTCTAGTAAATACTACCGTGGTGGATTCGAACCTAAGATGTCTAAAAGGGAAGCATCGCTTATTCTCGGAGTTTCGCCTAGTGCCAATAAGACAAGAATCAAGGTGAGATTACATATTTCCATGGCTCATAAGTTTGATTATGGTACGATCGATTTGTTCCAGGACGCTCACAAACGAATTATGTTAATCAATCATCCGGATCGTGGTGGCTCACCGTATATCGCTTCGAAAATCAACGAAGCCAAGGATTTGATGGAAAACAGTTCGAGGAGTACACAGACGTGATTTGATTATTAAACGGCTTTCAGTTTGTAAACAGTAAAATGCTCAGAAGTTCACCTGTTATCTGAATAGTCCAACTCCCCTACTGCCCCAAGCATTCGCAAGAGCCATCCCTTCCTACGCCCCGAGGGGGAAAAATTGGCGTGCAAATCTTTTTACTTATAATGCGACTAGTCTTCTAAATGTTTATTAATCACAGAAATTTAATAATTTCGAATAGTGTTTATATGGGGGTGCATTAAACCAATATTGTTGTACTTCTTGCGGTGGGGTGGACTGATTTTTTTTCTGGGAAACGTGGTTACGTTTAAGTTGCAATTTACAATTAATCTGTTCACTGTTGGGGGATGTTGTTAAGTTTCCAACTTTTGGTATAATTTATATATTTGTTTCGGCAGAGGAACTTCTTAACCTTTTCGTTCGCTTCTTCAATACAGTTTTTGAATCTCCCCTGAATTTGAAATTTGCTGGCTCGCCATTATCATGACCATGAGCAGTGGATGTTTCAGTTGAACTGGCAAACTGATTTGTCACCAGCTCCTTTTCATCGGTTTCGTTATAGCTTATCTTATTTGTATTCCAGTTTTCGTTCGCCGTTATTTCGTCTTCGGTTTGCGTGGACGTGGACCTTTCTGTTACTGTGCCAGTATGTTCAATCTTACTAACAACTGAAGAAGTGACTGTGTCCAACGTCTCCGGGTCTGAGCTCGTGCTGCTGTTGACAATTGGACGGAATGTACCAGAGCGCTTTGATCCTGTAGGGGCGTTTACGATACTTTGCATGTTTTCCCATTGCTCATCGAACTCATTGAGCAATTTCTCGTCAGGGTCTACTTCCGTTTCTGTCACTTCAACTTTGCCACCGCCGTTGGTTTCAGTGATAGAGTCGTCCAAATAGTTGGAAATTGGTTTATCAATGTCGGATCGAGAAGAATTCAACTCCCTTGTCTCTGCCTCTTGTACATTAACGCTATCGGATCCCTCTTCAGAAGCGCTTTGTCGTGATTCCTCCGAACTAACTATATTTTCTCTGCTTGGTTGCGTAAGTGTCAATTGCTCATCAGGAACGTTTTCCGTTGAGGGATACTCATACCGAGAACTGTTGGTGGCATCGTTTTGGATATGTCCAGTAGTGCTAAAAATCTGACGACGCTTTCGCCGCATCTCATCCTTCCTCGTTGTCTTCTTGGGTTTTTTCGTTCCAGTTTTCGGTGGGGCCTTTCCTTTTCCTGGTGGAAATTCGCAGATGAACGCAAATTCTTTGTAGCATTCAACAGGTGCCAGTGACCTTGTGGACATGCTCATCGAAGGGCACATATTCGTAGGACCACCGCCCCTAAATGTAAAAAAAAAATAGTTTACAAAAAGTTCTCTAAAATTCATGAAGAGAGAATAATGCTAAGGTCCAACTTTTAGGACAGCGAACAATTGGCTAACACAATTCGAAGCATAACATTATTCGAATGTTACGCTTGCCTTTTAGTGGCCAATTCTTATAGTGACTGGCAAATAATTTGAATTAAAGTTAAATATCGTTTAGAGCTTACATCATCATTGCACCAGGGGGTAAATTAGGGCGTAACCCCATCATCTTGCTGGAATGCTTCTTCCATTCTCGCTTGTCTGCCCCTACCCAGACACTTGTTGAGAGCGTTGTGCCCTTCATTAGCAGCGTTTGAATGCGCTGCATTTCATCCACATTCATAGCTAAGAGAAAGAGAAGCCATCTTTAGCTTGTTCGCTATGTCAATCCGTGTAATTTTTTCATGGAAAGTGGGTCAAGATATCGATTAATTTGGAACAAGGGATAGTAGAATCGTGCATTCAAAAGCGAGCTTTGAGGGAACTGACAGTGATAAAAGAAGGAAGCTTTGAGTCGCTTTTCGTGTAATATTTAATTTTTCTAATTATGGCATGTGGAATAGCATTATACTGCTCATTTAGTCCGCGTGACAGTCCTTTCTGCCTAAATATTTGAGAGCTATTGATCAAAATGAAGAGTTCCAGTCCGCTGGATACAAATTTGAAGCTTAGAAGATATTTTCCAATGTAAATAATGCTAAAGTGTTTTTAAGGGGACTGCTGACCTTGAGCAAGTTGACCTTCTCGCTTGTTGCAGAACGCTTTTGCCTTTTCATGATTAAGGCGACGCTTCTCGAATAGCTTGAACTTCTTTTTCTTGGAGTTGTTTTCATTTGGGTAGCCGCTGCGTTGATCTTGAATGTCATTCATCATTTCTTCCCTTGCAGCGGGGTCATGCGGGTCTTGAGGGTCATAGGCACCATCGCCTGGGTCACCCCCATACGGGTCTCCGCCCCCTCCATAGTCGTCGTAGCCAAAAGCCTATAAGGTCATGAATACTAATAGACTAACAGCGTTCAACATTCTGCGCTGAAGCCTTAGAAATTAACCAGTGCATGAAATTATAATATATAATATAATATATAATATTTTATAATTGAAATGTCAAGTAATGCTGAACAGCATTCAATTCGAGGTTGGAACTTGAACGTTTTCACCGCATTATTGTTCACCGCTCGAAAGATGTGCGTGTGCTTCTTACAACAAGCTTAACAATAGTTTTGTTAAAAAAATATTACAAAAATCATTGCGACCAATTGGTTGGACACTATTTGGCAAAAGTTCGAAAAGGACCAGATATTTTCTTGGTCACTTGGTTCATCGTTCTGCTTTGTGCCATGTACGGTACAAATAAAAAAAAATCTTTCTAACTGGCGTTTTCAAGGATTTAGGTGGAAAATCGAACAAATCGATTCGATAGCTTTGTTGTTGAGATAGTTTAGTTAGTAATGCAAAACCTAAGGTTATAACAACAATTGGATTTTAGGAAGACATAAGCAATTCTATACTTTTAGTAGTTAAGCCTAGAAATTGGTAACATTTTTTTCTGTTAACAAAAGTCTGACACCAAAACCTGGAAGTAAAGTTGAGAATATGCGTTATGCAATGGAGGCTAAAAGACGCCATTGCGAACCGAACCGTTTTAGCAGAAACGCCTATCGTTGTCGGTGCTATTGCGATATTGCATAGAATTTTAAAATGGAAAAACTCTATTACTACTTGTGATTTGACCCTTTTTGAATTGAAATGAAATGAGCGTTACCTTAACTCCCTTGATTCCATCCTGGATCAGCGTCTCCAGCGCAGTGAAGCAGAGGAATATGACAATGGCTGAGGAGGAAATGCAACAATTGTGTTGGGTGCGTTGTCCCATCCTTCTGTTCAAACATGCATTCTTCGTCAATTTAAGTTGTTTTTCAAAAACGAAAATAGGTAAAGTTTCTGAACGAGACGACGCGTCCGCTTGGTGCTGGAGTTAATGAAGCTCTGATATTGGCCTGCAGAAGCGTCGGAGTGAAAGCTTTGGCCACCTTCTTTCACTTTCTGTCCGATTTCCTGGAATCCACCTCCAGAGCCTAAGTGCCTACTTAAACAAAATCATCCATGGCAATCAGTCACTATTGGAAACGTTTCAACGTTTACCTCTACCAGATATTGCAGAATGGAATGCTAAAGGGCCAGAAAATACTTATTCCCCATCACATCAGTGCAGCGGCTTCTAAGATTCTGAGAATTAGGTATATATTGCCTAATATTGCCGCTGCACAGACATACCATTCTGTTTGGACGACGCCATGATTACACGGAGGAAAGTAGGCCCGTTCAATTTATTAACAACTAGAATTTAGAATCGAGGTTATTTTTATCTTGGTTTTGACTACAAAATATTTTCTCAAAATAATAAATTAATTCCGCTTCACATCACATATTCCAAAGTTGCATCATTTGTATCCGTCATTTAGGTAAAGTATGCCAATTATTTAAGACTTGTTTGATATTTTATTATGCATGTTATAAACTTCATGTTTTACTTTTTCCATAATTTTGTCGTATTGTTTGGAACCGTTTTACAAATAATGAACAGAAGCTCCATCGAATCTTCTGATAGCTTCTGTAGGTTCCTCTAATTATTTACTGCTAAGTGAAAATTACGTTTAAATTCCAGACTAAATGTCCAAAACTGACTAAACTCCATACTAGGCCATGTTCTTCAAACTAAAATAATGTCCCAACCATTAATCTTATTAATGTATTAATTATTTAGGTTAATTTGGATGTGACATATTATGTGTTACTACTAGAAGTGCTAATTCACGTTGTGGAACGCTTCGTTTTTTTTTCGTTTGCATTAGCAGTAATGCTCTTCCCTCTTCCGATTCGTTGTGCGATGATGATATGATAGAATGAACCTTGGGAAGTACCTGGCCCAACATCCCTATTTCAAGCATCTTAATACTCGGCTGTCAGTTGTTCAATTAACTCACACAATTTCTCATTCGGAAGCCTACACCACACGCACAAACACATGTACACAACCTGGTGACCCCTTAATACATTCAGTAGTCCACCTTAGCGTATTTGTGTTCGTATCGGTAAAAACGAAGTAATTTGCAATATTATAAGGAGTCGAGTAATTAATTACATCTAACCATATTACATGGACAGGATTCACAAGATTCATGTTTAGAACGACTTGGCATGATGCGAAAGCGAGCGTCTCTGTTAGCTGCGGAGGTCCCGAAAACAGGAAATGTAAGTCATTTTCCTCGAGCTAATTCTATCACCTGAAATGCTTCGATTTATAACATGTTCTTAAAGGTCAAGGTCAAAATTGCGATATGCATCCTGGAGTGACCAAAGCGAGTGCACTGGTCAACTACACCCTCGTCAAGCGCCATGATGAACATGGATCTGTATACACGGACGTAGCGGGTCCGAGCATTGGCGCAAGTGCCAGTGCACGCTATCGATGTTCCAAGGATCAGGGAGTTGGAGCTAGTCTGGAATTGAGCCTGGCCAAGGCAAAGGTCAAGTCGGGGTCAACCTTCGTAGAGGGCAACTTGAATGTGAACACTGGACTAGAACTGGGAACGCATGGAGGGAAGGTCAACGTCGCTGGGTTCGGAAGCTATTTTGGCGCTGGCGGAAGGTTTTCCCTGGACACACCTTTCGGTTCCATCGGGTTCAATTCCTGACATTTACCTTTAATCAATGTTAACCTAATTAAAGGACATTACAACTGTCCAACGATCTTTTTTATTCTGGTAAAGTACTAGGGCCGATTTATGTAAAAAAAAAAAAAAGTATTTAGAGAGTAAATTGCCTTCTTCCATATCGCGAATATTATCTGTAAATTTTAAGTGATCCATTGACCCTCCAGGTTAATTGTTTTTTTCGGTGTTACTGGTAATTAGTTTAAGTGTCATCTACCAACGGTATATGCAAATTACTCATTGGATTAATTTTCCTGGAGAAATAATCAAGGTCGGTAAGAAATGAAAGCGTCGGCGCAAAGCCCAGGAAAGTGAGTTGATCAGAGCAGCTATAAAAAACTCGAATAAAAAAAACTGGAAATTAAAGAAGACAGTGGATGTGTGAGTCAGTCAGGCGCAGTCATTGCAGTGAAGATCATCTTGTCCACAGTTTAAGGTACTGTCTCAGCTCAATTAATTACGTAATTACTCAATTAATTACCTTTAAGAACTGTTAACCATTAATCTGAAATTCTAGTCTAGTTTCATGAGCACATATAGTATTAAAAGTTATTAACTTTGCGTAACAACATAACATCGCATCAAGTGAGAGCGACCATTTTAGTCTTGTTTTGGGTTATTTTTGGTGTAGTCGTTTATGCTACGGTAACCTTCCCTAGGCTAGGGTATTACTAGCATTAGCAAATTTGACGCTTCCTCATTAATTGTTAATTAACGCGCAATTGTTTTTCCTTGTACAGAGACGCAGAGGCTCTAATCTGTTTGATTAAGACGTTTTTAAAATTCTACCCAACATGGCCCTCTTCCAGCAGTATCTGGATCAATTGGACAAGCAGTTGCAGGAGAAAAACAAAGTAACAGAGGCATTAGGCTTTCTAGAACAGAAAACTGGAGTCAAAAAGCTGTACATAGCTGCCGGTAAGGTCAATTTGTCAAAGTTAGCTAATGCTTCTTGAGACCTTTATGGGCTTAAAATTTTCCTAGATCTTAAATGCTAGTGCTGTAAGTTTAATTGACGACATTCATCAAACCGTCGGGTATTTTAGCTGCATTGATACTTATGAGTGAGTAGAGTAGTTTAAGTTGGCTGTCAGGGATGATAGACAGACAACTTGCTGCTTCTTCATAGGTAGAGAAAGGGAGTCGTTTTAGTTGGTGAAGGCATGGAAGAGCATGTAAAGAAACCGGTCTTTTTTTATCAGCAATTGATAAGGCTTCTGATGAACTTTTTAAAATCCAAGGTTTTTAAATGCAGCAATAGCATGGCAATCCCCAATACCGTAAGGTGGTTACTAGGGGACGGATGCATTCAACCTCGCTCTCTTGGACTCAGACCCCACTTATCCTAATCTGCTACTCTTTTAACGTATACAGTATGGGAACCCAGAAGCATTTCCTCTCCAGGTGACTGGGCATGCTGAAGGTTCTATTGGCCATTTCTATTTTGTGATAGACTCTTCTGTAACTTCCAATTTTGAAGCCTGCTCTCATTCTAAAACCACAGACATGAGGTAGAGGTTATGGTTAGGAACGGGACGGGACGATAGGAGCTAGCCTTAGTCAATCCCAATGAAGCGATAACCTCGCCGTAAAAATTAATATGCCGCAATAGTATTGGCCCGTAATGCATGTGTCCTTCTCCGGACTAATTAACGGCCTTGGTTACAGCTAGTTAGCGTTATTGGGTATTGATAAGTTTTAGTTTCTCCAGAAAGAGGCTGGAGTAGCTTGCTGTTCTCATTGTTCTCTCGATTTCGGGTGTCATTGGTACATTCCCATCTTGATTGATACTGGCACAAGTGTTTTTAAGATTTAATAATGGGTGACGATGGTAAAAGCGGAAGTGGATCAAAATCTGATTGGGGATTATATGAACTTGCAAGTTCCCACTGGGAAGTTCTTGAGACGAAGTATAAATGTGAGTATAAAGGGCAAACAGTGAATATAGTTTTTTTTGTACTTTTGGGTTATTGTAACTCAAGGAAAGGCTTCGGACAGGGACTCCAGCAGCATGGTTGGATGGCATAACTTGGTTTGTTAGGGTACGGGTAGGAGTGATGCAGACAAGGCAAGGTTGTTTGATTCGAGTAGGAAAAAAAATCCGTAATTCCCTAATTAAGCGATTTACTCTGTCTCAGACAGCTCGAACTCGTGGTTTTTATTCTTCCGAATCTTTTCCCTCGGACGTTGGACATTATTTTAAAAAACGCAAAAGCTTTTTTTTTGGTTTCTCATGATGTATTAAATAATTGTATTCCCTAGCAATAATTATTAATGAACGTTTGAAATGATTAACTAATTATACACTTATTCTGCAGGGGCAATTGCTCTGGGCTGCCTTTGGCTCGTGTTCGGATATGGAGCACAATTACTCTGCAACCTGGTTGGATTTGCCTACCCGGCATATGCCTCAGTAAAGGCAATTGAATCTACAGCCACCAGTGATGACACGAAGTGGCTAATGTACTGGGTTGTCTTTGCCTGCTTCAGCGTTGTCGAATTCTTCTCCGATATTCTTCTTAATTGGTTTCCCCTCTACTGGTTGGTCAAGGTAGATACAATTACTGTGCTTTTTAATTGACAACGTTTAAACTTTTAAAGTAAAGAGTTTGAATGTGTTCTAATTGTGTCTATAATTTTCAGTGTATTTTCCTCATCTGGTGTTTCTTGCCAATTTCTGCCAATGGAACCAACTTCATCTACAGCAAGGTCGTTCGACCCTTCTTTCTCAAACATCAGGGTGAAATTGATAACACACTAAACAAAGTAGGTCATATGGCCGGGAAGGTTGCTGAAAAAGGTTAGTTCAAAACAAACGTTAAGGATTTGTTTAAAATGGATTGTATTCAACAACAATTTCTTTAATTTAATAGCTGCTGAAACCGCGATGAAGAGCGATTAATTTCGTCTAGGATCGGGCCGATCTATCTCGTTTTTTGAAATAAAAATTATGTAAGTTATTTCGTAATTACATTTCAACCGAAATATCACTATAACCTGCACAATATATTCGACAGCAATTCTACAAATCGATACTGAATTATGTGTTATTGGATTAAATACACAAATAGAAATTTTCGGGGATCAAATAACAAATTATTTATTAGAATTTAGTACTCGACGTCATTTACATTTGGTTTAGTTCGTATTTTGGTAGAAGCGGAAGGACTAATGAGTAGTGTGTGGTCCTGTAGAATCATGGAACAATTTTTGTCGTAAAAAATTCTCGCATTTTTCATATGATTCCTGCATGTCTTTCTTATCCGTCATTTGCATTAGGATAGGCAAGTTACACCAGCGGTAGTTTTCGTGCTCGTTCGAGAGTCTAATGGAGACGTGCGGATCCTTCACTTGTCCTGCCCAATAAGTAACTCGCTTCGGCTTCTTGTTCACAGGGTACTAGAAATATCCAATAGAAAATAGTAAGTAGTCCTGTCATATGAACTAATAACAAAATTTAAAATTTACTGAAGCCTACCCTTAAGATGACCTGAAAACCGTCAATAATATCATAGTCTTCAGGACGTAGGCCGGATTCTTCTTCTGTTTCACGTTTAGCCGTAACCAGTTCATCAGTCTCTCCAGGATCCACATGTCCTATTGTCGAAAATCGAAATCACAAAGAGAAAGCACTTAGATATTCATCTAAAATAACGCCCTGTCATAACATGAACGACTCGAATTTTGAATAACAAGACTTTCGATTTATGACCTTTCGGAGCTGTCCAGTGGTGTTCCAGGTAAGAAGCTTGGAGAAGAAGGTACTCTATGCTTTTGTTCACAACCCTGAAAACCATAATTCCAGCAGCTCGAACCTCGTTAGCAACAGCGGCCATTTTGATGAGAGGGTTGTCGGCGTCGCTTATTCAACCTAAAGTAATTAGTTGATGTGTAATTAATTTATAAATTACGAGAAATGAACTCTTCCACTTAATTGTTTTAACTATCTTTATTTAGCACTAGATGTTTACTTATTTCTAATTGACTCAATTATATCAATCGTGAAGAATTGCTGAACAATCGAGTGATGCTGATGATAATCAACAATGATTGACTGAATGAATGACAATGAAAAAGGCTCTTTAAAGA
>JAQFYP010001607.1:0-14945 GCA_034694865.1 Bilobella braunerae
AGGGGTCGGCTCTCGGGGGTCGGCCAAAATTTTTGAGGGACCAAAAATTTCTGGTCGGGTGGGTGGAAAAAAGGGGTATATTCTCATATCGGTTTAACACAGAGATTTGGGGTCTAAACAACGCACACCCTTACTACTATGACAAACGAACAATTGGCAACATGAATTTTGAAAACCCAGTAGTCGTGTGCTTAGTAGTGTAGAAGTAGTGTAGGTTAGTTTGTAGAACAATTGTAGCACAAGGGAAAGTGTGCCGTTTCTACACTAATTCATTTATTTAAGAAAATAATGCTTTTTTAACAAGATGCTAATATCAAGAAACTTAAAAGGGATATAAAGTGGAGACTTCGAGTTTGACCGTTCCCCCACTACTTTTTCCTCATAAATTCTTATCTTGCTATCAGAAAAGTTCTTCCAATGCAAATTGGCTAATCTCGCATCACTCACACTTTTTTAAAGTCGAGTTCTATTAAATAAATATAAGTATTTAGTTACTTTATTAGGAAACTAGCCAAACATGTCGTTCCAAAAACGTTAAGATTAAAAAAGATAAATATTTAAAACAAATGATGATTGGCTCCACTGTTGAATAAGTGCAGTTGACCATTTTAGACCATATTACGCCACTTACATATGGAATTACGGTGATAAAAATTGCGCTTTTACATATAACATGATTTCCAAATTCAATAGCACAAGTACTTAGGGAATACCCAACATGACCTGAAATGAACTTCAGTGACCTCCACTTATCGCTGCGTGACCTTCCAAAGTCATTAAGCTTAATTTCCGAATTCTGAAGTTGGGTTCAACTGGCTTCAAAGGGAAATTTTTGTAATTTCAAAGCATGATTTCCAATTCTGATGATATACGGGGGTTATTGGCTAAGTCCATGGGTGTGCACGACTGAAATTTTTTTGGAAGGTAGTGCAACCAAAAAAAATCACAGTGTACATAAAACATCTCCTTTATTTTATTTTTTTGTTGAACATATTATGCATGTTTAACTGCCGAAAGAAAATCACAAGCAAAACCAGCGACTCCTTTTCAATTTGTTTCCGAACAGAGAGTTTTGTTCATCTGTACCACGTATAGGAAGGTGAGTAGCAGGCACGGACAATAGAGCTTTGTACGCCTTTTCCCAAGAATTGCAGAGTGTCTCTAATGTTTCCTTAAATTTTATATTTCCAGAACCATTTGGTATTTGTAAAGAAAATTTTAACATCCGTATCAAGATGTCACGCGCAATGTCATCTAATAAACAACAACAAATTATTTTAATAAAAATTCGTTAATGACATGAACATTATTTACAGTTTCAGTAGTTTGATAGTTCTGATAGAACAAATAGAATATAAAAGGGAAACACATATTTATTTAAGGTAATGCGAATTAGTGCACTGTGTTTATATAAATTACTCAGGACCGTAACGTCAATATAATCAAATAAACAATTACAAATCCAGGCACTTCAGAAGTGTTTGTTCGTAACTTTTTTTACTTTTAACAATATATTTTGTACCTTGCAAGAGCTGCAAATGGAGAACAATAATCTTAACATAGCTCTTCACTAAATTTATTAATTTAATGTAATGTAAACTTTTTTCATTTGATTTTAATTTTACTTAAGTGGACTTATGCTATTTCTAAATCTTAGCTTGATGGTAGATTAAATGAATAAAGTTTTCTACTCTAGTTTATGCAACTTAATATTTCAGCCCTTTCTAATGAAAGAAGTATACTAGCTTTAATGCAGGACTTATTGAGCAAAATTGGAAGCAGAAAACTTTTGTATGAAGATTTCATATTATACCGAATTTTACTGTGTTGAAGACAAGGCTCTGCTTAAGGAGGATTTTCTATTTGATGTCTTTGGAATCAAATGCTTTTTGAAAATAGGTAAAATGCTACAATTTTAGCTATTTCTTCGATCGTGGCAAATCGTAGTATAAACAACAACAAAAATGTTAAATAAATTGATACAGTTAAGTTAACATAAAGTCAGTTTATTAAGCTATTGATAATATTAAACCGAGAAAAATTTTCAGAGTTGATTATCCACTTGAGTCAGATGCAGGAAGTTAACGGTAGCAATAGTTAACCAGCACTTTCACATGTGTAACACTATCTTCAAAGAATGATGCTTGCAAATTTTACGGCAAACCTCAACAATTGTACACGTTCTTCTTTGGTACGAGAAGTAATTACTGTCAACATGTGCCACCTAGTACTTCGACAAGTTAATAAAAAATGAATTGCATAGAAATAATTTCCGATAGATGTCTCGAGACAACCGTAAGCGTGCATTGGGCTCTCATTCAAGACAGCAATTTCATAGTTTTGCATTTTCTGTGCTGGCATTTTACAAACGTTCTTTTGTATTAGGAATATTAATTAACTACATTTTCAAAGTAACGACTCTGTCGTCCCTACTCCCCCGTTAGCTTTACGTCGTTCAAAAAGGTCTCGTCTAAACACGTTGCGTCTTACAACATTAAGATCGGCGCAAAAATGTCAAGTCAAGAAAAAGTCCCAATTTATGGTTTTTGTTCTTATTTTTAGTTTTCAGATGGATCCGGAAGACCTTTACGACAATCACTTTTGCCCGGAGGAGGAACAGGTTGAAATAGACCTGGACACAACCACAGACAAAAATATGGATACCAATGGTGACACCGTTATTTTGGACCCAAAGAGCCCTGAATGAGACCCTTCGCCACCAGAGGACGGAATGGCTGGTGTCCTCAACGCAGTCCAACGTTCTGGACAAAGCTTGACTACAACGTCCTCCTCTTCGACTACGTCTACGTCTTCGTCACTATCACCTTCAACTGTGTCAACCTGAACAGTGATGTCGTGGTGGGTGACACACAGCAATGTGTAACCCGACCCTGACTATTCATTTCTGACAAGTTTAAACTTTTTTTTTTCCAAAATTATCCCTACTAGTATTTCTACACTTGACCTAAAATTCTGAATGTGGTCCCAAAAGATCGGTGAGAATGTTGGCCACAAGGTATAGATTAGCTGGCTCAAAGTGATTCATGGCCAAAAAGCTAAGGACATTTACAAAATTAATTTTCCACATAAGATAACATTGTCACGATTTCACCATCAAAACAGCACAAAATATCGCCTTAAGATTCCAGAAAGGCATTCTTATCAATTTGTTTATGGTAAATATCAAACACTTGAAAAATGTTTTTTATCCTGCGACTCTTCGTACTCACCTCAGTAATCAGTGTGTCGATTTACCTGTGCTTGAGTACGAATTGCACTACAAAAATTAGAATTGAATGCAAAACTCAATTGCACTAGCATATCAGCCCTGCGGTCAGCGGGAACACCACTTCATGAAGTTATCATTGGTTTGTTAAAGGGAAACAAAAAGATGTTGAAGTGGTTTAATTAGGTAATTTAAATGCAAGATAATTAAGGTTAGCCTTATAAACCATTTAAACGAGACAAGTCAACAAAATTCCAAGCTAATCTGCAAAACACTTTATTTCTTGCAATAATTACCTAGTATTAAAATAGAGCGTTTTGAACAAATTTAATTTCAGTTTACTTCTGAAAACGAATCGTGAAAAGCAAAAAAGTTTTAGTGAAAAATTAGTGAAGGTTAAAATTACGGCAATTTTTTTTAAATTGTTTCTCGTATTCTGACTCTGCTTTGGCGTTTGAATATGAAATCATATGAATTCCAGCATTCAGCAATTTATCAGGTAAGCTATTTCCATTACACTTTTGTTTATGTATTTTCATCTCATCTAAATTCAGTTATGAAAACACTTAAGTCTATTCTTAAGAATTTTAAATATAGTGCAAAAAATATGATGTACAGATTTAATTTTTCTTTACTTCTCGCCACTAGATTTCTAGTGCTAGTTTTGCTGCTCATGATACAACCACATCGAACGATCAGTAGCGGACAAGAAAAGGCGCGAATACAACCAAAAGAAAAAACGCCACCTGAACCAATGGAAGTGGTAAGTAACCAATCCTTAAATGCCAGTCTCCTCAATTATGAATTTACAGATTAGCACGTTGAAATGACAATAGACTTTAGTATAATTTATACAAGTGTATTTTACCAACATATGGCGTGTATTCTTGACCCAAAACGTTACGCCGTGTTCTTTCAAAAAAAAAAATTTCAATTTTCAAAAATAAGAAATAATTATTTAATTTAGGCTTGGAAATATGATGCAAAAGTTGCACCTGAAGTATTTCAAATCCTTTTAAATTTCGACTTGGACAACAACGGATCACAGTTGACATTCGACGGTAAAAGTTTTCCAGAAATTCTTCGACATGGTCAAATTTTTGGGAAAAGTAACTTGCAAGTGGTAGAGGTGAGTCGAATTGTCACAGATAGTTTTGGATACAAAAACAACTATTGTCAAACCTTTGTGATAACTACCGTGGATGACAACAAGGGAACGTACAATGCAAATCCAGTTGGTGAAGGAATTTATCCTAGAAATATACTACGGGAGAAGTTGGTTGCACATTTTAGGACAATCTCCGGAAATAAGGTAAGCTGCTAATACTTACAACACTTTCTTATGCGAAGAGTCAAGGATAGAGTGTCTTGAATTAGGAATGTAAATTCTCATTTGTCGCAGGCCCTTCATGTACACATGCTTTCTACAAATTCCGTAGTTTCTCGTACCGCTAGAATATTAACATATCTAGAAACAAATCTCTGCTGGAAGGAATTTGCTGTCCGCGAACTTTTACTTCTAGAATCATATTTCTTACACACTACGGATAGTAAACTTCTAGAGGGTTACATATACCACGTCATACAAGAACCACAAAAGGTTACAGATCTATGGTACCGAGATTTCAGACCCTACATTGCAGTGTTTATAAGCAGCCAAGTAATCGATAGTGAGGCAGTAACCGATAAGGAGAATGCAATAGCCGATAACCAGATAACGACATTCGAGTATTCCTCCTCTGCCGACCAGGCCATTAAAGCCTTCCGATTTCCTCGCTTTCCGGTACTAGTCAAAATTATAACACACTCATGCATGATGTAATTCATGAAATTAGCATGATCCAAAATTACAAGCAAGAAAAAATTTGAACCACAAAGTATGGTCAAACTAAATGCGTTGTCACAATAATATTACAAATTCTTTTTAAATATATTGTACATGTTTTTAGAAATGGTCTGGAGATATTATTTTTTGAGGTAGAAAAAGATAGTGCAAAGAATATTCTAATCGAACTACAAAAACTGCCAACTTTTTTAAATCCGGAGGATGTGACAATCATGCAATTTAGTGACACCAAAATCAAGACCGAAAATTTATATATGTGTCAAGTTTCCAAAGATAACAAACTTACTTCCTTCTGCATATCATCTTACCCAAATCCAATTGCACAGGATAAATCAATTTTTAACATTGGAGGAGTAGCGGAAAGGTTGAGTGCTTACAAGGAGGCTAGAACCGTTGAGTATAAAGTGAGTGGTGATTATCTTAAGGATTTGCATCTTCGTTAGGATAGTTTTATTCCTGCAAGAGATTGTTGGTTCAAATCTCGTACACTGAAGTAGCAAAAATTTTGTTACAAGAAAACTAGAGATGGGCGAATGACTTTTTCGATGGTCACACTATAAACTATAACTAAATTATAATAAACGTTTAAAATATATTAGCTAAAATTTTCAATGCATTAGTTTCTCAAAAATTTTGCCTTGCAGTGTTGATGCGCCGTGCTAGCATTATTTCACTACACTAGTTTTTGTATTTTTTTCTTCGAAACCAAACTTATCACGTAGACACTTGGTTATGCGATCAATTTTTTTGTGCACTGCCTCTAGCTTGGAAACTTGAAAACAATTTCTACTCAATTTTATTTTTCAAGGTTACGCCACGATTACCGAGATTTGAAAAACAATGTCGCTTTACTTTAGAGTAATGCTATATTATATTAATGTTTTACATTTACATTACTAATTGGAAACTTTTGCTAATATAATGGATACATTACTTACACTATTATATTATAGATATGGAAAAAACCGTCCACTAGTTCAGTAGCGCATACCAATCGAATCTTAGATGAAATCATGAAACATGCTGCGTACAAAGCCTCCAGTAAGGCACGTACAAGTAATCCAATTTTAGAAAAAACAAAACCTTCAAATCCGCCGCAACTTAGCCTCGTATTTGAGGAAATCTGCGATCCAATCAACGGAGAATTTCGGCACTTTTTCGCCTACCAACTAATCGATGCAACTCTGTTTCGGACGTTATATTGCATTGTAACACACTTTGGAGCTGGGTCGGCTGCTAAGTTGCAAATTGGTCATTTTTCCAACAGCCGCAACTCGATACAGAGCGTTCGAAGAGATGAACTATTCAAAATGAAAGTTGTACCAAAGGATATTGTAAGTGCCAGTTTTAGTGGTGTCCCGAAGTATTTGACATGCTATAAATATTGCTCAGTACTAAGCACATTTTAAATCTATTTTGCTTTGTTATACTTACTCGCACGCTACTGACATCTGTAAATGATTTCGCTGAAATTTATCAATTCAATTCAATTCAAGTTTATTGATTTAAGGCTCACCCATATCAACATGTACATACTCTTCAATAATACGTAGTACTAGTTTATCTTTAGTTTACATTAAATTAAATTACGTTAATAGCTGTATTTCGCTGAAATTTACAACTTTCTAACTTTTTAAACTTCATAAAACATTAATTGAATTTTACAACTTAAAAAAACGGTAGCGAATTTTCCAAAAGCCAGAGCCTACTTTTACTGAATTTTAATTCCGTACAATATATTCCGCACAATATATTCCGTACAATAGGAATTAGTACATTTGACGTTCACAAACAAGTTTGGTCTGTGATTTTGTGACAAAGTTATGAGTGCAAATAAGATAAACAGTAAAATCCATTTTCAATTGTGGCCCCTCCTAACAACCTAATCTATTCCAGAGAGATGCGGTTTAGCCTAATCAATATACTAACAGAATCAACGGCGTTTTTTTCAATTCTAGATGTTTTTGCTAGCACCTGAGTAGGAGAGCATGAACAACACTAACCTAGTTAGTTTATATTTAACACACCGTTTTGTGGGTTATAAAATAAATACTAAATTGTTAGTTATTTAAAAAACTAAAACAAATTGAACAAATTGGGGTCCCATTTGCTAGTTAGATCAAAGTAGTATTTTTTTTAATTTAACGCACATTTTATTTTGGTACCCGGATTTGTAGTTGTAGTGAAGCTTTTCTTGAACTACAACTGGAAAAAGGTACAAGTTGGTGTAGTAATGGTAACCCATACATCTAGGACTTGACGTACATCGGCAAAAGAAGCATTACTCATCTAATTACCGCTGCCCAAAAAACCCAAGCAACTAACATGATTAACCAAACTTATATATTATGCAATATTCTGTTTAAGATGTGGAGACCCGTTGCAGCATCTGACTTTCCCGAGAAAAGAAAACTCTTACTCGAAAACGTTGAAATTTATCCAGACTCTGCTATTTTTCTCACCGAAGTGCGGGGAACCTTTAACAGTAGTAGCAACATAAAACTAAAGTATTTTAGAGTTGTTCCAGTTGAATTGGGTCAATGCGGAAAGGAAGCTAAGTTTGCCCTCTTTCAAACTGTCGATGCCGAACACAAATTTATTTCCAACAGGCATTTTTCAGTTGAAGTATCCAACAGAAAGTATACTATTGGTAAAATGTTGTACTCAAGTCTCGACGAACTACGAGATACCATTAACGCCGCGTACAGCTATTCTCCAGTTTTGATTAACCTTGGCAATAAGGAAACGAAACAGGAATGTTAAAACAACATTGTTAGGAATGTGTGCTTATATAAGCCTTGTAATGTTTAATTACATTTTCATAAAACTGTTATTACACATATTTATAAATTTTTATTTTGGATATTATAACTCAAATTTATCTGTTTTATTCTTACCACATTTAAGAAATATATATTTGGGAAACCCGTCGTAGGACAGGAGGGCAATCATATGATAAAGAGAATTCAGGCTTTTCTGTGTTTCTGATGTCCCAATGTAAAGAGCATCATATACATAAACGAAGAGAAAAGTATGCGCTCTACCTGAAAAAGTGTTCTTTTGAAAAAGGATCTTCCTACCTGACACGAATGTTTGCATAAAGCAAAATCTATAATGGTCCCGATGACCCCAGAGCCCTCCTTCACCCCAAAATTAAACTTTGATCTCAAAATGACCCTTCAAGGTCAAACCCTTATGCATAGAATCTAGTGATTTTTACTGCTCCATATGCCTTTACTGCTCCCACTGGTCCCGTCGGCTATTTTGTTTTGTTGCGATAATGTGGCCGTTTTTTGTTGATTGATTGCGTCTTTGTAGCTGATAGTAATTGTCCCCAACACCGCTTCGTGAAATAGCGCTGCAACACACATTCTCAACGAAATACAGCGGACACACAAGTTGAGAGTTTTATTTTAAAAATAAATAAATCTAATATTCTTGAGAATATAACACTTTATAAAATTAATTATTTGAACTATTGAACTATTGGTAAGTATTGTAAAGTAAAGAATTTGATACAAAACTTCAAATAAATTTACCGAATTGAAAATTAGCATATGAAGAATGAATTTGGAGAACACATAAGAAAGAGTTTGAGACGGCTCACTGACTTGCGTGTGGGCATAAAACAGCAAAGTCATTTTTAGCAAAGAAAAGTATCAAAAAAAGTTGTCTTTAGTTAAATATATCTCATCCTGCATTTTTCAACTTGATGAGCTCTTCAGTCGATGCAAGTAAGTCTAGTAAAATGTATTACAAGTATGTATTACATTAGAAAATATACAAAAAATTATTGAAACTTTTGTAACTTATTAAAATAAGTTGGTAGTTAAAATTCAATTAGTCAAAAATTTCAATTTCGAATGTGAATAGTGTGATATTTATTCTTAATTTACTATGAATGTGATTATAAAGAAATACTTTTGTGGCGGCTCTTCAGTATGTCAGTGATCGAGATGGTCACATAACTAATCACCAACCTAGTGTTGGACAGTATGGAGTATTTAGTATTTATGAAAACTAGTTCTGTCGCACCGTTTTGCGGCGCTGGCTTGATAATCGCATCGCACAGAAACAATAGTCCCGCGGTCACTATAAATAGCTAACTCACTACTCTACCTAACGTAACCTAACCTCATTCCTCTGGAAAAATTGTAATTTCCTTACCCATGCCGACGAACGTAGACAAAGTAAAGTTACACAAGGACACAAAGTCTCATCTACTTCACCGAGCATTTTTCTTTTCTTTACAACAAGAGACTATATGGCCTAATGGTTGTATACTTTACTGTAGAGTCAAACATCGTGGGTCGATTCCTACCAGCTCCATTTTTTTTAATTCCAAATAAACTTTTTGAAATCGCTGAAGACTATTTTAATCTCAATTTTTAAGTGACAAATTGTAAATCCAATAAGTTAATTGTTATAAACAATTAAAAACTAATTTAGAAAATAAATATTTAATAGCTGGCAAAACCCCGGAAAACAAATTTCCCGTGCCCGTGTGTGTAAAATTTTGTTGTTGTGAAGTGCAATTGAGTTAAAACGGAACGTAGTTGTATTTTTAAATGCAGTAGTAGTTTTAGAATTCAATTGTAGTTTGGAAGTGCAATTGCAATTGCGAAACACGAACGGATAGATGCACAAAGAAAAACACAAGAAAAATACTACGGAAAATTTATTTTTTTTTGAAAATAATGGCTTAAAATGTAGTTGGCGTAAAGTGTTCTGAAACTAACTGTATAAACTGTAACCTATAATTCGTGTTGATTATACTATAACATTCCTAATGTCAAATAAACCGTGATAAAACGGTAGAACCAAGTAGTGTCAATAGGAATGGTAGACATTATAATCATTATTAGAATAATTCATTAAATTTAGTACAATATTTAAAAAAAAATTCATAAGCAATGGGGGCTCGGGGGTGATAAAAAACATCATACCTTTTTGCTTCATTCAAAATTTGGGTTTGACCTTGAAGGGTTATTTGGAAGTCAAGGGGTTATTTTCGGGTCAAAGAAAGCTCTGAGGTCATTAAAACCATTATAACTTTCTGTTCCATGCAAAACTAGGGTTTAACTTTCAAAGGTCATTTGGAGGTCAAGGAGTCATTTCCGGGTCAAAAAGGCTCTGGGGTCATCAAAACCATCATAACTTTTTGTTTCATGCAAAACTAGGGTTTGATTTTGAAAGGTCATTTGGATGTCAAAGGGTCACTTTGGGGGTCATTGGGAGGTCGCAGAAAAAATTGTTGTATACAAATGTTGTTTTCCTTCACAGGACGAACTACTTTTGTATAAGTCATTTTCCATGCTGTCATAGAATGATATCTTTGACCTTGACCTTTTACCTCCAAAGGGGTCACTTCCGGTCAAACTAAAATAAACTTGAAATGGGCCGGATCTCAAGGAACTCATATCCGAAAACCGCTGTCAGATATGTTGTGTAGTTCCTGAGATAATCGCGGTACTCGGACAGACGGACAGATGGACGGACAGACTGACGGACCGACGGACGGACAGACATGACGAAAACATAAAGTAGTTGACAATACTTAATAAAGGATTGATGGAATGATTAAATGAACTGCAAATGGCTCAAAAGAAATACGGAATCACAATTTACCGATTAAAATTAGTAATAATTATCTTTTGGAAATTCAGTTTTACGAGAAAATGGAAGTTCTTACGTGCGCTGAAGCTAACTATTAACTCCAAATTCCAATCTCCAACAATTTCTAATTCGTTAGTTGCAATTAGCAGTTAATAAAATTTAACTTTTTTGTTTTCAGTTTAACACGCAACCGGGGATTTTTAAATACGCTGAAGTTTACCATGAATACGTAATTAGCGTAAAGTGTATTACTTTTTAGCCAAAGCTAAGGCTTAGGTGATCGGTATTTCCATCAGTCCGTCCCTCCGGGACACGTTAGCAGACAAGCCATGCGTCACAACGTGTCCAAATTTGGCACACGTGACCTTTTGGACAATTCAAATGATATTTCCGAAAATGGGCCTGATCTGACCACCTTGTCCTTGTGTACAGGTCTAATGTTTACTGTAAAAGGGTAAATTAAAAAAAATACGCTCATAAAACTTGTTAAAAACAATTGTGCACAACGTGGAAACCCTTCTGAACAAAACGAACACTTCAGTAGTACTAACCTATTTACCAGAAACAACACAATTGTTGACATGGTGATATAAATTTGGAATTTCACATATTAAATTTTGCACGCATGACCTTAAAAAAGTTAAAATCAAAGATGGGGTTGGTGGTTCAACCCACTTGGGTGGTCAAAGGTAAAGTATTTTTTACTTACATGGGAAGAAGGAACCCTTACTACACCACAATCATGACCAAATTTTGCATAAGAATTCTTATTCAAAACGCATATAGCATTTATGACTATACAAAAATTGAAATTGATTTCCATTAAACTTTGAGTTATCTACCCAGAAGGCATTTAGAGGGGGCAATACTCCTGTCTGAGTACAGGCACGATGAGCTAGTTTAGCTTTTAACTTTTTAAAACAGATTGGTTAGGTTATTCAGATAGGTAATATAAGACATTTCAAATTCGCAGATAATAATTTTTGAATTCCCATTGTCATTACCTTTCAGGGGACACCCTAATGGCTCTGAACTTCTGTTGACATTTGGTGACCATACTATGAAATTTACAGGCTCCTGAAAAAGGAAGCGGAAAACTGGAACGATTGGGCATCCCCAAATGGTTTTCTAACCAATGCATTACGTATTTAAGGGCTTGTGGGAGGCTGAGAGAGATCCTTCCCCCCCCCCGTCCTCCAATGGATGAATGAGAAATGAGCAATGTTGAGAGCCATTCTCAATGCACTGTAATGCCAGTGGGAAAAAAGTTGGGGAAAATTTGTTTGCCGATGTATTTTTTCTTCCCTCCCTATTCAAGAGTTGGACTTTGAACCCTCCTTACGACACCAGCGCCCATTTTTCGTAACACATAAGCCTTCTCAAATTATACTATGACATCCCTTTCCCATTAATACATACGTACAAGACTTAGAAAAGTATATGTGCTTAAGACTAGCAAAACAAACCCGTCTTGGTTAGTCAATGTTACTACATTCATACTAGTACTATAATAAATATTGTACGTCGAAAGGAAATCGGATAGAGCCCGCATTAGGCTTGTCAAGGGTTACCACGAAAGTACGACAATTACTATAGGTTAGTATAATCCATTTCTATTGCCATATTTTGTTGCATGCAAGACATGAAGAGCACTTGAGTCACCAAACTCTAAAACGTAAATTAGACAAATAAAAATCGTGATTTTCGTGATGCATGCGACCAAGTGTTCATGGAAACGAATAATACGAAATGCGTACCATTTTGTATTAATTCGTTTCCATGAACACTTGCATGCGACAGCCAGATGGACACAGTGTGCTTAAAAGCATCGAGCATTGAAACAAGTCCATTGAATCAATTATTTCTTGCAAAGTCAAGGTAAAAGCAAAGGCCACATGCATACGAGAAAATTTTTTGTGGAAGGTTGGTTGTCATGGTGATATGGCTCAAATATACGTGTACGTTACTCTGTTGTTATTATCATTTATTTCACTTGGAATTCAGTCAGAATTAAACCACGGTGACCAATGTGGCGAAGGCATTTTAAGACAATGTAACCAATCAAAGTTACTCGTTTGCTCGCGTCCTTCAGCATCTGCGAATGCACAATATACCAAACATATGTTGCTGAAAAAGAAAAATGTGTTCATGAAATTGGTAACTATTGCTTAAAATGGCCAGAAGTCGACTGTCCGTCACACGCATCTTGTGTCGAAGAAGACACAAAATCAGGGATTCAGTGACCAAAGCAAGTAATCAGAGGTAAATGCTTTACTATAACAGACAAGTTCCGATTTGCATGGAATTTTTTTTGAAGACTGATTTTATTATGCTTAGTAAACATTCTTAAAAAACAGTTTTAGTAATGTTGTTCCGGAACCGAACAACCCGAATTAAACCTAAACAACACATGAATAACTAAGCCTTCACATGAAAACCCAACCCTACTTAATGATAATTAAAAACTAAACACAAATCACACAACTAAAACCTAAAAAGTAAAACATAGAAACAAAAACTTAAAACCCTAACCTAAAACCAAACCTAAAAAACCAGACTTAAAAATCTAAACATAAACATAAAACCCAAATCAGAGCTTAAAATCAAAAATCAAAACCAAACACAAAAAGCCTTGACTTAAAAACATACTAACCTTTAAAAAAAAACATAAAGATTTGAACATAAAAAACTTCATAAATCTATAACTTTTTAATTTTTGTGCTCGGTCCAAATAAACTCAGCGTACTTCATTTGTCTTCAAAATTTATTTTATGCACATCAAAATATTTCTGTTATCTGTGAAACTTTACCAATCATAACATTTTCGGCCAGAGATGACACGTATGGCGGCTTCAAATGTAAATGCAACGCAGGATATATTGCGGTTTTAACCAAACGCAACCCAGTTCTACTCTTCGGCAACAACTGCACTATTCCTAAATATGGTTCAGATTTGTGTGACCTTAGCCGAAACTTGCTCTGTTCGCATGCTACTAACTCTTGCAGATGCAGTAGAAAAGATTTGGTTTATGACGATGGTCTGAAAGCTTCTATAGTGCAACTCGGTAGCAAATGTAGGGACGAGATAGGCTACCTTGACCAATGCTTACAAAATGGAATGTGTTCTGATTTACTCAAACCAAAAAACAGCACCTACAACATTGACCGCCTTTGGAACGATGGTCAACGGTACAAGACTTATGAAGGCGTTTGTTTATGCCTTCCGGGCTACAGTGCAAACTCATTCGGTAAATGTGTCGGTTCTTACAATGCACAATGTTCAGTCACGGACCCTGTGCAACTCCGAGCGGTTTTTGAAGTGCGTCAACAGTGTATGTTGATGCGCGCAAGGCAGGAACACGGAATACAGATTGGGAATAAGGAGTTAGGTGCCACAGACAAAAGTACCATACACAAATGTTGTTTCAGTGTATAAGAGGAACAATTTTTGTAGGGGTCATGTTCCATGCTGTCAGAAAAGGATATTTTTTACCTTGAGCTTTCATCCCCATGGGAGCCACTTCCGGTCAAACTAAAATAAACTTGAACTGGGTCGGATACCAAGAAACTTATCCCCGCAAACCGCTTTGAAATATACAGAGCAAAAACATAAGTAGCATTCGCTTCGCTTCCGCTACTATAAAAGTTTATTGACCTTTGACAGCGTTGCTTTGGCTTGGAGCGTGTTTTCCAGGCATTATTCTTGTCATTGGGGCATAGAGTGCCAGTCAAGGGTAGCTTTGGTTGGAAATAGTCACAAGGTACGGGTTCCAGGTGAGAGTACCGTTACAATATAAGGAAGTTTTCGGCTATAAATTTATCATAAAAAGAATCTAATGTGACCACTTATGTGGCAACGGTGGCGACTTCCTTGCATACGGGACGATTCATTGTTAGGGCAGATCTATTTGGCTATGATCTAACGGTTGAAGTTACGCAAGATGTTGTTACCAGTTGTTGTTATAATAAAATTATATGTGTGTCAACAGCAGCTGCAACATTTACATGAAATAATCAGGGAAACTGCTCAAAATATTATTTTTATATCATTTGACATTCTAAAAAGTCAAACTGATCTCCGCCGTTAGAGCCAATATTGCTACTCTCATTAAACACTCAATCTCAATTTATGCTCTACACGTTTTCCCCCATGCAGGATTCCCATGCAGGCCCTTCATATATGGAAGTGCCCGGTCCCTGCTAGGTTGTAAGCAGGGCTGCAGGACATCCAATCACTCTTCTCCTCAACTCCAGGAC
>JAQFYP010001608.1:0-14929 GCA_034694865.1 Bilobella braunerae
TACTCCATCGTCTTAACCTTTCGTAAAACGTGTAAATGATTTTTTTTGAACGCCGGCTTCTCAATTAGTCTGCATTTAATATATAAATGTTTACCAAATCCTTGTCCAGCGAAATTACTGTACAAGTGTAGGTAAGTGGCATACCGCAACCCAATACCCATTTTCTTTCCTTACATTTTAAGGGTTTACTTCTTTAAATACTAAGGAGCAACACAATATAGAATAAAACTGCAACCTCTTGACCATCGACACGTCAATCTGAACCGAGGTATCCAGGTATGTAGTTAAGTACTTCAACTAAAAAGCTCTCATGCTGATTTGAGGTGCTGAAAATCAAACAAATAAATTTTCGGATTCTTTAATTTTTGAAACCTTTCAGAATCTTTATAAGATTTAACATGAAGCAAAATTGGATTCGAATAGGAGATAAGACATGAGTTCCCTCCAGAATGCCCTCTGTAAATTGTAGTTATTCTAACATTAAATCCCTTTAAAATAGTTGAAAAATAAACAAAACATGAAAACCCGAATACGATGCCAGCCGTTCTAATTAGCATATAAGTTATCCTATAGAGTACTTTACTACATGCATGGCTATGGTTTAGATGGATCAAATAAACATTGATTATAATTAAGAAAGAAATGCAAATTTGGATGCGGCTTTCCAACTATTTTTATGTCAAGCAAAAGGGCTTACTTTACTTGGAAGTAGTTGGCGATATTGGCCTAGTGGTTAACAGCCTCAGTCTCTCTCCACTAACCAGCATGAGAATGGGGGTTACAATCTTCCAATCAGCCACATAAAAGTCTTTGCTATTGGCTTTGTCCTTAAACAATTACCTTGCCTCTGGCATTGTGTATTTTCGTATCTCCGTGAACTAGGCATACACAGACAGAGGATGTGGAAATTACTTGACAAGGTTTCCCAACAGTGTTAAGGGGGTCCGAAAGACTGCCCTCATTTGCATAAAGTTACCTGCGGTTACCAGGCGAAAGCTACGTCCGTACCTGACATGAAGTTGATTTCCTCCGCTTGTGGACTATTCCCATAAATCAACGGAATGTTACGGATAGTCTTTTGTGCCCGCTTGATGACAACATCTATGCTAATGAGCTCAAACCCTACCAAATCCCTACCCTTTCTTTCATGTACTCTGCCGGAATGTCAAATAACGCTCCTTTACCTTTATCTTACTAGAAAATGTATGATGAACAACTTTTTTGTTATGTTTTGTACTCTTTTTAACGAAGTTACACTTATTTGCAAGCATGAGAACTATTTGCATAAAAAAAATCAGATTTAGAATATCCCTAAAGCTTCTTTAAATGCCTAGAAGCTAATAGGAATCATATTACTGATAGGATTTCACATTGTATTTTTTTATTGTCTTGTGTATTCACGTCACCGCCTATTCTCTCGCTATTTTTTTCGTTGTGCAACCTTATTTCAGACTCCCCTTTTGTTCGAAATGTTGACAGAGATTAATTTTTTCCTCAAAATACGTAACTTGCTGGTTTCAAAAAATATACATGAAAATTTGTTGCAGGAGAATGCAAGAATTTTAGATTTACCAAACTGCAGATACTGCTGACTTATTTTTTTATGCTCTTGTTAAAAAAAATAAAGAAAATTCTAAGTACTGAAAGAAACTGGTTGAGATTTTATTTATGCCGCATAGTTGGCGGGGTTGGCCTAGTAGTTAGTAACCATAATCTTTCTCCACTAGCCAGTAAGAGAACGAAGATTCAAAAATCCCCCGATTAGCCACAAAAACAGGTCTTCACTGTTAGCTTTGTCCTTAAGGATTTACCTTGCCTCTGACCTTGTGTATGCCCGTATCTCCGTGAACTACGAATACTCTTAGGTACACTTATTTTCAAGCATGAGAGCTATTTGCATGAAAAACATCAGATTCAGAAGTATCCCTAAAGCTTCTTTAAATGCCTAGAAGCTGACAGGAATAATATTACTGATAGGATTTCACATTGTATTTTAATATAGTGTTGTGTTATCACGTCACCGCCTACTCTCATGCTAATTTTTTAGTTGTGCAACTTTATCTTCGACTCTTCTCTTTACTAACTTGTCCCGAGTGTTGAGAGAGGGAGAATTTTTCCACCGTAATACGTAACTTGTTTGTGTTTGAACATTTGCCTGAAAACTTGCTAAAGAGGAATACAAGGATTTTAGGCGTACCAACTTGAAGACATTGCTGACTTACTTTGTGCAAATACTTACGGCATTACATTCCTTTATTACAATCTTATTTTTACACAAGTAACAATCAAAGAATTCTTTTTTGTTTACAAATAGAGGCATTTTTAATATTAAAAGCAACAGGTAAACTAATATTCATGAATCATAACTACTACCGTGAAAAGTACGATTTTCCGAGCGTCGCCACAATAACACTAAATTGCAACAGTTTAAAAATTTCGATTCCTCTTTTTTATTTTCTATGTAATCTTTATTATTTTATGATGTTTGTTGTTTTCAATGTAGACATTCATCGAACCAAGATAGTCGTTATTCAGAAACTACTGAGAGTTTGAATGTCGATCAATAGTAAACAGGTAATATGTGTTTACTGTTACTGATATACTTTTATTTGTAAATACTTTGTAATATCTAAAGTGTCACCTCTCTGCAATTTTTTATCAAAAATAAAAATCATAATGTTTGAAACGCCCTGATTTAAAATATAATGCCGTTGATGTAAAAATGCTTACGGATTCAATGCCCAGTGAGATTTCTAAACATGGACTTGGATGTCGATCAAACGTGTCCTGGAAATATACTCGTGGTGTTGTTGATCTTCAAAATTTTTAGAAAATTTTTTATGCAGTTTGGGCGGAAAAACAAAGTCTCCAGTACCCCATCGTATTGACGTTTCGTTAAACTTGAAAGTAAATTTTTTTGAACGCCGTCTTTTTCAAAAACTTTGCAATCCAAAAATATTGCATTCAGTAGATTAAATGTTTACAGAAAACCTTGTCCAGCGAGGTTAGTGAACAAGTGAGCGTGAGTCGCGTACTGCTACTCAATTTCCACTTTATGTTTTTATTTTTTTAAAGTTATGCTTCTCAATATTCAATGAATGATAACATAGAGTAACAATGCAACCTCTTGGTGTTTGACAAGAAAATGCGATTCCTAGGTAATATCCCTAAAGTTGACCCTAACTACATATCGCTTTTAACTTTAAGTGCAGAAAGCCATATTAGTGTTTTTTTTTAGATTACTTGCATTTGCAAAAGGTTTTGGAATTTTTATGTGATTTAACATAGAAAGAATTTGGTTTCAAAGAGGGAATATTAGCTGAATAGAGCGAGGAAGAGCGATATTTGACATTCCCGCAAAGCGGAAGGTCAACATGAAAGGAAGGGTAATGATGTGGTAGGGATAAGGACTCATTAGCATAGATGTTGTCATCACCTCATTAACTGAATATAGCAATATCCCTTATGTTAATTACCGTTTTCTCAAGTTAAAAGCCTAAAAGAGTCTGCAATAATTGAAAAATAGACAAAAACCAAGAAAACGGAATACGAATGTATATAAATATAATAAAGAACATAATAAGTTAAATTATAAAAATAAATAATTACAATAAAATTCAATTCTAAATTATAACATTCTAATTAGCATTAAAATCATTCTAGACGAGTTAGTACTTTACTACTTGCCTGGCTATGGTTAAGATGAATTCAACAAACACTGATTTCTGTTAAAAACGAAAGTTGGACTATTTCAAGTTTAATTTGTATGTTTAGCAACAATGATTACTTTTTAGACAAATTCAAGAGGATTTGTTCCTCACTTATTATCCTTTTAACAAAGGTACACTTATTTGCATGCGTGAGAATTATTTGCATGAGAAACATAAGTAACCCTGTAGTTTCTTCAAATGTAGTAGCTGGCAAGAATAATATTACTGATTTCACATTGTATTTTCCTTTCGTCTTGTGTATTCACGTTGCCGCGTATTCTCTCGCTATTTTTTAGTTGTGCAACCTTACTTCAGACTCCCCTTTTGACTAACTGGTTCGAAATGTTGACTGAGGGTAAATTTTTTCCTCATCAATACGTAACTTGTTGGTTTTAGAAAATATACATGAAAATTTGTTGAAGGAGAATGCAAGGATTTTAGATTTACCCAACTGCAGGCACTGTTGAATTATTTTGCACGAATACTTACCTTGATTTTATTTACACCACCAAAGATCTAAGTATGCTTTTGTTAAAAAAATCAAGAAGATTTCCAGTATTGAAAGAAAATAGTTTAGGTAGTTGGCAGGGTTGGCCTAGTGGTTAAGATCCCCAGTCTCACTCCAGTAGCCAGCATGAGAGCAAAGGTTCAAATCTCCAGATCAATAAAAAAAAAGTCTTCCACTGTTGGTTTTGTCCTTAAGGAAGTACCTTGCCTCTGACCTTGTGTATGCCCGTATCCCCGTGAACTAGGCATACACAGACAGAGGTTATGGAAATTAGCGGATAGGTTTCCCAACAGTTTTTGTCAAAATTGAGAAGACAACCCTCATTTGCATAGAGTCATATGTGGTTATCAGGCAAATTAACGGCCGTTAGGTTTTGGCCCGCAAAACAGCGGAATGTTATGGATAGTCTGTTGTATCCGCGTGATAGCAACTATCCTAATGAGCTCCTGCCCTGCCACGTCTCTACCCTTATTTCCATGCTGACCATCCGCTCTGCAGGAATGGTAAATAACGCTCCTTAACCTCCATTACCTTTATTTATGCCTCATAGTTACTGTACCATACTGTAAAATGTACTGTAGGGGGTCTCAATATTAAGAAAAATGTGTCCAAAATTTTGAGCATCTAAATTCTAGTATAGATTTGCAGCAAATCATCAGAAAGTCTTCAAGTACCAATACTTTAGGTATTACTGTGATGGTGAAAAATTCCCTGCCTCAATATGACGAATCAACTTGTGAAGGCTAGATTATGAATTTACGTTGCACAAGGGAATCATCGCAAAAAATTGGCGGCTACGTGACTCCACAAGATTATAGAAGACACAATGCAAAACAAAACATATTTTTCAAGAAACTCTGCAGAGTATAAGAAATCCAATACTTTTAATGCAAATAATTTGAAGCAAATCTCAACAAAATAGTACTTGAGGAACAAAGCTATCGATACTTAATTGAAGTATCGATTTTTCTCTTTTTTTTAAAAAAAAACAACGATTTTTAATAGAACTATAATTTTTCACTTTACCTAAAAAACAGTAAGAAAGTTAAGTATACTACTTTCGTTTTTGATACAGTTAATGTTTGTGTTTTTATGAAAAAGAATTTTGAACTTATTTTCTAATTGTTTGAAATTTGGTAACTTCTTGTGGGATAAATTGCTTTCACCTTGTTTTTTGGTGTGATTTTGTTGGTATACTTGTAGTTGCTTGGTTATTTTTCATGTCATACATGGGTGTGACAAAATGGCTTCGGTAAAATAACTACCTATTTTAATTCGACGAAAATGTACGTTAGAGTACGGCAAATACGTTTTGATAAAAGAAATTTGTTTCCAAGTCATTGCAAGTGGGCCCAAGCCAAATTTATAAGTCGGGACTCAAATTTGTAATAAGGGTCTTAAACGTTTTTCGGATCATCGCTTTTTAGTTTTTTCCAATAATTTTAAAACATAAATATGTTTTCAAAAAATTTTTGGAGGCAACTTTATTGTAATATTTTTCAATGCACCTCCTGTACAATCTAACCGAATAGGTTACACGTGCCTGGAGAGCAAACTTTTCCAATGTTTTAACCATTTTTTGAGTACCATTACTTAAAAAATTGTCCAAAAATTTCATAAACATGACTATAAAGAAATAGTGATGCAATAAAAGTAATTTATAACAAATTGTTGAGATAAGTTGCCTTGTCCGGCTAGTTTAATGTATAATAGAAACCTAACCTAACTAAACATAATTCAGTTTGCAATAAAAATAAATATTCAAATGTTCTTAAATCTAGTTGGTTAGATTTTAACTCTTGACAAAGAGAAGTAAGGACAAGATGTCCGCTTAAAAGTTATGATTAGCTACACTAGCAAGTTTTGGACAAAATCACCAAGAAATTAAAACTGAATTTTTTTCTTATCCTAGCATGCATGGGCTTGGTTGCTTAGATAATATGTTTATGATGCCGATTAGTTTTACAATGTCGTGGTTCTTGCGAAGGGTTTTAGTATAAATTAAGCTTCAATTCTTAGTCCAACACCAATACCAGAAGCAACGAAAATTCTCCACTTCAGCGCCAGAATATGCAAACAACAATCGTGATTGTAAGTTTCGCCTTTGCAGTGTTGCTACTCTCTTCACATGCAATGCCAACGGAGGAAGTCGCAAAAGCGTACGAAACATTTAAAATAATATTTCCAAACACAAAATCTGCTGCAAATCTCCAGGTAAGTTGGACTAACTTTACTTTTTGGCCAACAAGGTGAGTACTCTGAGCGGTTTTTTAGATGAGCAAATTTTTAGAACGTTCAAAATATCAAATTAACGTGTAAATTTTTTCAAAATTTTTTTCTTTCAAACGCATAGTTAAAACACGATTTAAAGTTGTAGCTCCATGGTATGCAACTTGATCATTACTAGAACAAACTTTTTTGCAAAGGAAGAATTGGAAATAGAAAAAAAGCGAAAGAGGGGCCAACTAAACCTCGTACAAAAAATGATAAAAACTTATTCAGTAAAAAGTAAAAAAAAAAATCTTGAGTAACTATAAACGTGTCTTATCCCTTGTCATTACCACTTCGGGGCCTTCCCTTGTAATTTTTGTTTGCAGCAAAACAACAAATGCTTAGATGTCAACATCTTGTGTTCAACCTTATTCACTAGTGCAATCTGTATTGGTGCAACAATACCACGACAAAACTTTAGTTGTAACACAGTAACATACCTATTCAAAAGTTTTTTTTACATATAGGATAACTGATTAAAAATTTAGTCAACAATGTGATATGCGACAGGTTTAGGTTCGAAGCTTTGTGTTATTCTTTCACAATATGGTATAATTTTGTTATATATAAAGTATAATATTACAGTTCCTTCAAGACACCGCTGAGTATGAAGCTGACTCCTTGCCAATGAATAACAGTAGTGATCGTACATTTTACGACAAGAACAAAGCAACGCTAATAGTTGTTCCCAAGGCAATTGCGTATGACTTCCAAACAATAGACGACGCACTAAAAGCGTCTCTAGAAACGCGGGACTTTCTTACTTACTGGGTAGGTACTCCGAACATGTTCAAGTTCTTAATGTTAGCTAGTAATCGAAAAATAATGAAGCACTGTGAAAATTTATCGATTACTAACATATATCCCACTATTTTCCATTGCGGATTGTACTTCTATTTTGCAGATATCTGAAACTGCTACCGACTTTGGAATATATTGGCAAATAGGCGCCGAAGAACTAAATGAAACGCCTAAAATGATACAGTTTTTTATAGCCATAACCACGAGTAATAAAATACAAATAATGCATAAATATTTAAAATGTATTTCAATAAATACATAATTTGTGTACTATAAGGACTAAGCAGCTGGCAACTGGAGTCACTAGGATTAAGGAGTAAGGCTATATTAATGTTGAATTAATACGTGAAATTTGCTTTTATTTCGACTTTGCATTTTTATAGGATTTCGTGCTGAGTGTTTGAAAATTCACAACGAAGTGCGTAAGCGCCATCAATCCGATGTACTTGTCGTGCTATCAGAAAAAGAGGAGAATTTAATCTATGTAAATAAATTATTTGCTTCATACAAGTGCCTATCGTCGAATACCCTAAAAATTCACGACTATTGTCTACTTCATTGTATTTTTCAGCCGGATGCTGCACCAATCCAGAAACATGTAGATGAGTTGATTGAAACAAATTCAGATGAGCATGATGAGGAGGCGTCCAGCCAATTTGCAGAGAATATGGAGAAGATTTGCAGCAAGGGAGCAATAGCGTTTGCAGAAACTGCGGCAGAGGAGACATTCGCACTCTGGTATGCTTAAATCCAACTATTATTTGGGTAACAATAATAAACAAAAACAAATTTACAAAAACAGGTATTCGACGAAGAGTAATTATGACTTTAAAAACCCGAACCTGGACGCGTACTACACATTTGCTGGGTTTACTGAAATGATATGGAGTTCTACACAACACATGAGTGCGGGCATGTCTTATGGACAAAATGAGAATGACGACAATACCGCAATAATTGCGTGTCGTTACTACCTAACAGGGTACCGATTTGCTCATCGTGGGGAATTAACCGTATCGGATTTTATAAGCAATTGCAAGGAAGAAGTCAAGGAAGATGAAGAAAAATGAAATTGGATTCATCCAAATCTAAGAATTCTAAGAATCTTGACACTCATTTTCAATATTGCATTCCATATTTCTTGATGTTCTGTTTCAAAATACCAATTATGTTAATAAAAGTTAAAAACTAAACAGTTTGATTTTATTGTTTATTCTTCATTTACAAGTTAATTTATAATAAATAAATCACAGCCTTTCCCATTTTCTGGCATTCCATATTTTTTCGTGAGACAACTCATATTGGAAGAAATATCTCAAGAAAATCAAGCTGGATTTATTAGAGTGTAAAAAATATGCTGTTCTAGCGCATACTCATCGTGTGCCTCACTCACTGTAAATACAATTAATGAGATTGTAACCGAAAAATTGTTTAATGCTTAAGTGTTAAAACTGTTTAAATGTTTAAGGCTTCCTAGGTTAATACAAGAGAAGTTTAGTAGATCTTAATTAATCTTTATAACCGTTTTTGAGTTAAAATAAGCTGCGGAGTTTCATAAGATAATCAAAACAATTGCGGTAAATTTTAAATTTTGAAGTATCCTAAACCTATGAGCAATGAGATTGTAAAATGCAGCGGAGTACTCTACTTATGTTTCGAGAATCAACTTTACGCAAAACTAAATTTATTACTCCAAATCACTCCAGAGTTGTACCCATCTTCTCTAACTCGCGGCTTTGTTGTATTATGGCTAAGAACATGTCATCTGTTAAATCATTACAATTTTGTATTCGCCAAATTGTAATTTAGAACCATTTAGCACAAAACTTTTTTACATTCTCTTATTTGAATCTATCTATTATAACCAGTCATATTTTTTCAACGACAAAGTTTTGACTTTTCTAACCGACAGTGCTTCTTTGATATACACAAAACAAAAACTAGGCATTTGTAAATCAATTTTAATAATTACTCTGTTGAAAACAGGGTAATAAAATCGCCAGATGTCTGTTCCAGTTTTTTTATGTACCAAAATGCGGTTTTCCTAACCTTTCCTAAATTGGGTGAAGTAACTAATCATGATTCCAAAACATACTATTAGAGGCCCGGCACCTATATAATAGCATACCATTTTTACCGTAAATATCACATTCGAGGCCCGACACCCATATAATGACACATCATTTTACCGCAAATCTCATATTAGAGTCCCAACACCTATTTAATGACATACCATTTTTACCGTAAATCTCGTATTACAGGCCCGGCACCTATATAATGACATACAAATTTTACCGTAAATCTCACATTCGAGGCCCGACACCTATTTAATGACATACCATTTTTAACGTGAATTTCAAACTTAATTGCAAATAGAAAGTGTAGTTTGGGAAAGTGACGTTAATTCACTTTCTAATGTAAAAGCAAGATTCACAGTGGTTCAAATGTAAACAGAGTATAAATATTCCATGAAGACAATCAAATTGTTAGTTAACTTACTCAACACATGAGCTCGATACAATTAGTTAGTTAGCTGTACAATTAGTTAAGTCAATTACTCTTCCTAAAATAACGATAGATTAATTGATATTGGGAAGTTACATTGATTAAATCAGAACAAAAGGAGTTTGATCCACCGCGCCCTTCTCGGTGGGAGAAGGTGTTCGAGTGGGACCCTAAAGGTGGCGATAAAATCCGACCGTTTTAGCCACTTACTTTTTGCCATTACTTCTGAACCCCTCTGTATAATGACATATCATTTTACCGCGAATCTCATATTAGAGCCCCAACACCTATTTAATGAAATACCATTTTTACAATAAATCTCATATAAGAGGCCCGACACCTATATAATCACATACCAATTTTTACCGTAAATCTCACATTCGAAGCCCGACACCTATTTAATGACATACAATTTTTACCGTAAATCTTATATTAGAGGCCCGGCACCTATTTAATGACATATCATTTTTACCGCAAATCTCATATTAGAAACCCGGCACCTATATAGTGACATACCATATTTACCGTAAATCTCATATTAGAAGCCCGACACCTATATAATGGCATTCAAATTTTACCTTAAATTTCACGTTAGAGGCCGAACACCTATTTAATGACATACCATTTTTACCGTAAATCTCATATTACAGGCGCGGCGCCTATATAATGACACACCATTTTTACCGTAAATCTCATATTAGATGCCCGAGACCTATATAATGACATACCATTATACCGTTGTTTTCAAAAATGAGTTGCTGAAAGCGGTTAATAGTTTTCAACAGAGTAGTTCCAGTGCGCAGCAACGCTCTTTTATTCATTTCACATGTTACCTTTTTTAAATTGTTAACATTTTTTGTATTAATTTTTAAGGTATTAATTTAATGACAACCTTTACCAAAAAATGGTTGAGGCTTAAGAATTGAGAATGGCATGCGGAAAATTTACATATTATCAGAAATCAGTAACTATTGCAAGGGATTCTGTTGTTAAAACTTGAGTTAAAGCCGCATTGAACTTGCGTACGATATTTACTCAGCACCCAAACAAAAGCTTAATACTAAAAAAAATAATTTTCAAAAAAACTGCTGATTTGAATTCTGCAAAAAATTTCCATTTTATGCCTCACTACTACAACCGGAAGCAGTTTCTCGGCAAAGTTTTATCTTCAAAAGTTTCATAGTTACGAGAATCGCTAAGCTTCGACTAGCTCCTCAATATCGGAAACTGGGTGAATTTTGGTCCATTTAAGGAAGATGCTTGCAAGATTTGTGGTATTCGCTTATCCTCCTACCATGTTCTGTCTATTGTATTAAATTTTTAAACCATTTAAAAAAAAACTATGGTCTCAACCTTGATATGTTTTACATAATTTTGACTTTACTGTATACAAATTAGCCGTCGGGCTCCTATGGATAATCATTGATTTAAGCTACTTTAGCTGTTATTTTTTGATTGAGTTTATTTACTCGGTCCTTAACCGTGAGGCTATGGACCGAGTTAAGTTGTAATTTCTTTACAATTCAACATTTCTATTATTACTAATGGGGGAGTGAGTTTACAGAATATTTTATCTCATTACTTTTTTTTTCTTAAATGGCATGACACCATAGTTAATAATCAAACCTAATGAAAACTTAATTAATACATTTGCATCTAGAGTTAATTCCTCTAATAAATTTTTGTTCTTGGGGAGACCATTCAAAATATACTTTTAGATGGAGCTGAAATTCTTTATAAACATCATCATAAAAATGATTCCAATTTTCGTCATTTTTTTTGAACAATTACAACATTTTTGCAAAACAAATCTATCTGCAAGCTTTCGTGAATAACTCTTAATATCAGAATCTGATTGGATCTTATCCATAACCTCTAATCTCATAACATGCATTTTTGTGACATCATCTAATGTCTCTTCTGCACATTTTTTATGGGCTCCTTTTTTTTTCTTGGACTTCTGTACTGCATTAGGGCTTGTCACTTGATCCGATGAACTAATATTCTCCTTACTTGTCTGGGCTGATGGTGGTGGATATTTGAGACTGCTTCAAGGATATTCTCACGATCAAAATTTATTCTAACTGATGAGTCATCTTGAAATGCTGAATCACTTTCCTTAATTGGAGGATCTGGAAATGTGACGGGACGAATTGGGGATTTTGAGAAATTTCTAATTATTTTTACCAGAATATTCTGTTTCATGAAAATTTGAATCACGATTAGACGCTATAATCACTAGAAATGTAATCACAGAATTTCTTATGTCATGTCGTGTACGATGCTTTGATTTGTTAATATGCAGCGTTTCTCCTCTGAAAAATGCCTGCCTGCCTTCTTCTTTGGCTCGAACAAACGTTGGGAGCAATTTCCGTTTTTTAGCTATTTGCTCTACCGTTTAATCTTCGGAAATGAATATTTTAGTTCTTTTAAGTTTGTGGCAATTTCTAAACACTTCCAGTCTACTTTCAGCGCTGATGGTCACCAAAATCGGTGAATTTTCATTTTTTCCAAGTCTGGTAACGTTATGGATGATTGGGATAATTCCAAGGCAAGTGCAGAAAAACTGGGCTACTTGAACAGGAAAGACAAATTGTCCACTTGTAATAAGTCCATAAATGACAATTTTTGACAATGACTGATTAACTTTACATTGTTTTGTGCACTGACTAATAAATTTCAAAATTGACTTATCAAATTTATTTCTAAATTTTAACAAAGACAACAAAACTTCTTCACTAAGAATCCCTCTCTCTTGAGATTCAATTTGACTAATTATTTTTTGGCAATTCCAGATTAGCTTCTCCATAGCTTTGAAAAAATTTAATTTTCAAAGAATGGCTGAATTAGGTTTTTCTTTCAGTTAAACTGCCTATTGACTTAACTCACAGATCTTTTCTAACACAACCGTAATCCTTCACTTCTAAACTCACTATCCTACTTTAGCTGTTATGTTATTCTGTAAAATTTTACGCTACTTGGTTTATACTCTGTTTTATGAATCAACATATGAGACAATATTTCAAACATTCCTGAATCCAGAAGTTCAAAGCATTTGGATCTTACTTCCGAGAATTTTGAGTAAATAATTAATGCTTGCTATTTTCTTCGCTATAAAATTTAAAATTTAAATTTAACCTTCTCATGCCAAAACATAATGAATTATAATTATCTAATGGAAGTCGTTTGAATATTCTTAAGTTCCAAAAATATAATTCTTAATAGCTCGCATTTAATTATATTTGTCCAAATAGACAAATTTCTGCGAGTCATTATTAAACTGCAATAAAATGGCAAGAAAAATTATATTTGTGCCTTTTATACTATTTTCCTTTTATGAGAAGTGTTTTGTTAAGTCTATACCTGAAATTTCAGCAATTTTAGAAATATTTGACATGTGCTACAACACAATTACAGGAACACAACTTAATACATCATCTCCATATAAGGAACCATTGGCAACCAACAGCTTTTCACCTGAGTTCAACTTATCAAACTATTACGTCGCCCCTAAGCTTAGAGCCGCTATCCCGTGCGGACTTATCCTAATACTAAATCCAGACCTGGATAATTCAACAAAAGCACTATCTTTTTATATCATGAGCACTGCAGCACGACTGGTTGGACCAAGCGATTGGGCATTTGCAAAATATCCACTGACCCTCCTCTACATCGCTTATGTAGTTGAGACTGAACTAAAATATGATAGTGATGCTAGCAATGAATTAAATTGGTACTTGAATATTGACTATTTTATTATGGATTTTAAGGTTGACATGAGTCGTCATATTGACCTATTGTTTACACCATCTCAGGATAGTTTGGATTGGGATATTTGCGCAGTCGTGAAAATCAGTAGGTCTGACATTGAGGGATACTATGACATGAAGCAAAAATTTGTATTCGGCCCATGTGAGCCGCATTTAAGTGACTATGACTATTTCAACGTCAGCTACAACACTAACATTAGGCAAGCTGACTTGTTTGACATGGTTCATGCTTCAATGCGCGATCGGCGTGATTCACAATCCAAGTATGTTCGTTTGGCGAACGAGTATGATACATGCCGATATCGTGAGGTTCGGTTAGCATTGTCTGTTTTGCAAACGTATATTTCGGTTTTTGTTGTAACCAGAAAATATGGAGCACTCTACGTGTGCAACTCAACGACAACGTTATCGACCCTGCCAGACGGACCCAACATACAACTCACAGTCGGTCAACCAAGTATAACACACCCCAGAAGATTTTTCAGAGCCATGGAAATTATACCAACACAACTCTGGGAAGAGTATGGTTACCTTGGTTGCATTATCAAGAATGAGGCAACTCCATATTTCATGGCGTATGTAAGACCATACAAGATAAATTTGTGGATTTCTCTGGCTTGCTTTTGCGTCATCATGATATTTAGCGGATATATTATTTTCAAGAAGTTTGGTCTATTAGATTCCGCTTTTATGCTTATTATGAATATATTCCTAGAACAGTCCCCGATTTTGAGTCGACGAATATCGTCTGGTCCCTTCTTGTGTGTGTTGACAACATCAATTTTTGTTTCAATCGTTTTGGTTAACGCCTACAGGGGGCTCGTGGTGTCACTACTGCTCGTACCCGCCCCAATTCCTGAATTGGAAACATTTCGGCAAGTAATTGAAGCAGGATACAAATTTATACCAAGCGATACCAATTGGAAGCCCTTTCGCGCCATACAAACTGACGACGGAACGGTATCAATGCAAGTTAAACTTAGTCGTTATAACCAAATTATAGAAGACTTATGTGAATACTTTACAATCGCTGACCAATTACCACCAAACTATAAAGACATGCTGCAAGACTTTATATTTCGTGGTAGTAATATGACACTACAGCAAGTATGCATAGACCTGTTTCCATGGAGATCAAACTTGAGTAGAGATTTTCTAGAAAACTTTATTGTACCGCCTAATTACCCAAAAATGAACTGTGATGATATGTTTCTCGAATGTGGAAAACACGCGATTGTGTACCGTAGCGACGAGCTTGACTTAAGGTTGCAGCAGCTAAGTTCTATCGCAGGAGAAAAGAAACATTTGTATAAAAATTCACAAGTTGAGAGTAGAGAAGAGGCAACATTACGTATCCAACGGAG
>JAQFYP010001609.1:0-14926 GCA_034694865.1 Bilobella braunerae
AACGTATTTAAACGTGGTCTTTTTGAGCGACGCAAGGCTAATGGCGGAGTAACGTTGGCAGAGACGTTAGTTTCGCTTACAAAACGCAACACCTCGTGTCATGTTGTCCAACAGAGTCAATTTTGTCTCTTGTAACGCAAACAATGAAACTCAACTTATGTGTCTAATCCGATCAATATGAAATAAATAGGTGCTCAGTGGTAAATTACGATAGAAAAAATATTCTTTGACTAACTTTTTCAAATATGCTAAATTGCTTCAATCGTACATTTAATTGCAGGAATCGATAGTAATACTTTTGAAAAATATATGTCGCTATTATCTTCTTGACTCCGCCTCAGGTTGCATTCGTTCAATTTAAGAATGAACTTGAAATATTCAACACAGCTGACATAAGTTGAGCTCCTGGACCAACAACTACCACAACTGCGACAAAACAAAAAAGAAATAACATGTAAACTCCAATATGGAGGTATAGCCGCAAACGCACTAGGCAGACAGCTGCGAGGCACAAACAAAGTGTGGAAGAAAACTTAAACGTTGGCAAAACCAAAGGTCCATATATCAAGTTATAAATTTGATTAAGAAGTTGAAGTGCTCGGTATATGTAAAGGCATTCTGCTATCGATGTAACATGTACTGATGATTCCAAGCTGAAACTAACAGCGTTAAGAAAAGTATTTTACTAATAGCCTGAATTCGTGCAAATAAACCATATTCTTCCGCCGAGACTGGTGTTTTTAGCATATAATATTGAGTGTAAAAGTATTTTGCTCAACTTGGTACATGTGGGATTTACGTTTAATATTATTTACTTTTGCTAATGGTCAATTAATGTCATTTCTAATGGTTAATTCCAAGTTGCTTGTAAAATTATACAGACTTAAAAATACAGCAATATTTGACAAATAGGCTTACCATATTTTCTTTAACCAAGTTACTAACGTAAGAATAGAAGGTACAATTATTCCAACCGATGTAACCTCGTCACTTAATATCACAATAGTGTAGAAGCATTGTGTTGCAATATAGAAACACGCAATCCATCAACTGCGCATAATCGAGACGTTAAGCACGGTGTTTAGAATATTTAATAAAACTGTGACAACCCAAAATGTGTATACAACTCCAGCATAAATTCTACCACGAGTTTTTGAATAGACTTCTTTGAGTTGATCTGTCGGTGAGACGCTTCTCTACATACAAAAACAATAGTAAAATTTGTTTCTAGTACATGTGCTGTAATAGTAAATGGTAAAAAAACGTTAGTTAACATTCCCGCATAACGATTGCTCAACGCGTAAGTGAGTAAATAGGGATGTGTAAGGAAGGAAACATTGGCGTACATGTATGTAAATAAAGGTCGTCTTCTGAGTTCTCACAAAACTATTGGGACAACTATCGGGTAATTTTCATATCCTCGATGTGTTAATGCCTAATAACAAAGATACGGGCATACGCATAGTCAGAAGCAAGGTAATGCCTTAAGGGGAAGCCAACAGTAACGACTTTTTGCTCGTTGATCGGAGGATTTAAACCCCCGTTCTCATGCTGGCTAGTGCAGAGAGATACAAAACTCGTAACTACTAGACCAAACTATCAAACTATCTGCTGTAAAAAGTAGTAAAACTCACCAAATATTTTGCCTATGTGAAGTAAGTTATTGGCGAGGTCGGCTAATTCTTCGCAGTATAGCATTGAGGTTAGCCGTAGGAAAAGCCCACTGAAGAGAACCAGGCACAATGTACAACTTATTACTTTTACAGTAACAACTTGCGTTTTGACAATTTGAAATATTCCAAGAATAATATTTGCTCCGTAAATAAAAAGCGTATTCAAACCAATACAAGTTTGGCGAAAGTTTTTAACTGTATGAACCTTGCCTGCGCTTGGCAATAACTGAATTTTACTAAGGCTGATTAATGTGACTAACGCTAAAAATTGCCGTAGAATTCGAAGTTCGTAGTTGCTCAACATTTTATTATATTTTAACTAATACAATTGTGTAAATAATTTTGATGATTTTATGTATTTGTCATATCCGTATTTAAATGTTAATGTAAATGTACTTGAAGAATTCAGGCAGATTTAACCTGACAATTCCAAAGTTGGATCAGAGAAAATTGTAAACTGCAATTATTGCTCGTAAATACCATTTTGCTGCATTTTTGCGTATTTTAGGTCTATAATTAACTACTCAATTGTATAGCTATATATTTTGTACAAAAAACTTGTTGTGCTGACCCTACAATTAAAAATAAATGACCGTTTGAATTT
Source organism: Bilobella braunerae (assembly GCA_034694865.1). Lineage (NCBI taxonomy): Eukaryota > Metazoa > Arthropoda > Collembola > Poduromorpha > Neanuridae > Bilobella > Bilobella braunerae. The sequence goes on from JAQFYP010001609.1 coordinate 2,278, forward strand.
ATAATCACGCATTGGCAAGTACAAACTATATTAAATTAATTGAGCACAAAAGCAACAAAATAATGATTTAAAAAAATGCACAATACCTACTGGAGAACAATTGCACCGATTGCAACGAATGTACGTAAAACTTTTTTAATATTTCAAATGAAAAACAATAAACCGTTGCAAACGCACGTAACGTAAGTAGCGTCTTGTACTCAAGAAGAATTAGGGGTCATTTAGGGGGCCATAGATATGAAAGAGAAGGGCCAGGAGTCATTCGAGTCAGTAAAACTATTATAGTTTTCGTTTTGTATCAAACAAGACTATCCAGAAAATTCAACTTTTCAGGTTAGGGGTGTTTTGGGGTCATTTAGGGGTTCATGGAATGGGGTTAGGTGTCACATGGGTCATTGAGACTATTCTAATTTTTCATTTCATGTAAAAATAGAAAAATTTAGAAAAAATCCGATTTTTCGGTTTTGGGGGTAATTTTGGGGTCTTTGAATTGGGTCAAGGGTCTCCTGGGTCATTGAGACTATAATTTGGGGGTCACTTTCGGGGTCGAAATTAAAGGGAAGGGTATGACCCCCATGACCCATCTCCGAACTTGACCTCAGTCTTGACCCCTAGATTATTCTCCCGCAAACAGATTTCAAAAAAGTTAATCCGTTCGGGAGTTAGAGCGCAATCGGACAGACAGACGGACAGACAGACGGACAGACAGACAGACGGACAGACAGACGGACAGACAGACGGACAGACAGACGGACATGCACAGCATTCCCATAAAGTAGCTAAGCCGCTACTTAATAAGAGGACTATATTTATTACGGATACATTTTTACTTTTCTCTTCGGTTTGTAAATTGGCTGTCAATCGCAAACAATACATGGATACAGTTACGTCCTTGTCAATTAAACTTTGAGCTCTTCAAATTTATTCTGACTTAATTATGGTCTCATGTTCTAGAATGCATTCCTAGTGACCTGGTCTTGTATTATATAAAAAAAATGGTACTCAAATTTCAAACTAATGAAACAGGTAACCCGTAATTTTCAAAATTACAGGGGTAGCTGCTATAAAGCTGAAAACACATTGCACAGTGGATTTGATTTTGTAATTAACCTGGTTTCTTTTATTTACTGGGTAATCAAGCTCGTCCTAACTCGGAAATACTGGACCCCACGTTTCAGTTTTCAATGTTTTGATTTAACAGTGATTTACTGAGAATTAGTTTGAGTGTTTGAGTGGTCATAAAAAAGTTTCTTAGAATAAATTATTAGGTAAGCTTAATTGAAAGGTCGTTTGCTGTAAATCAAAAGTAAAGTCTCGAGGAGTCAGATAGTTCTAATTCTCAGGTTAACTCTTTTCCCTACAATTAATATCGTGGACTTGTATTCCAATCAAATCAAATTACATTTTACAAGTCTCTAATGCATTTTTAACTTTCGACTTCTAACTTATTGGTCCAATGATTGCACTAGATGAACTGTTGATTTCAAACAATTAAAATTAATATATTTTTCAAGCAAAACGTTGTCCTGCAATTCGCTTTGTAGCCTTGAACTTCGTCCAAACTAAAATTCATAAGTAAAGATTAAAAAATTTGCAGTTATATATCTGGATTAACCAGAACTTTAAACATATTGATGTCAATTTTAATTTTAACCTTTCAAATAAATTAGAACTATTTCCAAAAATTCAGTGACGGTTGTGAACTGCATTCTTATCCAGTCTTACATTCATGCTTATATTGCGTTGTAAATGAAATAGAAGTTATGCTTAGCATTATATTACATTTGAAAAATAAAAGAATTATACCATGTTAGGTTCAAGTTAGAGATTTGAAAACGTACAAAAGTTAACAATTATGAAAACCATTAAACAAGTAATACGATTATTAAAACCCAGTCATGTTCCACCTGAACAAATCATTCACCTCACAACATTATTGTCGGAAGTGGCGCAATCTTGTGGACGTTCCTTCAAACAAAAAATAAGCTTCAAACGAGCGGTAAACATCCTTTGCATTCCTAAATATATTAATAATTGTTTCCACGTTAAACAAGAACAAACAATTTATAACATGTTCAACAGACTAGAAAATACGAGTCTTTATTTGAACTTTTTTTTTTCGTTCGTGTCACTTCTCATACGCGACTTCTGCCCCACAGAAGACATAAGGGCGAAGTCTGCAAACCAAAAGCAGACAAAGAATAGCAACTACTATTAATAATTAGACAATTCAACAAATTATTGGTTACCCTTAAATTAAATTAAATATTCAAAGGTAGGGGTTTGGTGATAAAAAAGTATTCAATGCTAATAATTTACATCACCGCTAAATTACATTTAAAATTCTGATGACGATTGAATGGAAATTTTTTTGTTTGTCATACTAAAAAACAAAATGGACGTGCAACGGTCTACTATACGTGTTGCAGAAATATTTCATGAAAAAATTTAAAATATAACATGAGTCTTGGAGCCTTTCAATAATCAGGCCTTACATTCTAGGAATAGCTTAATGACTTGAAAATAGAGATATAATTCGAAATTTCACAAGGCACGGTGGCCTAAGAGACTTCAACTGAACACGTTGTCCTAAGAAATTTACCAGCAAATATGGGCTATAAATTGAAAGGCAAAGGTTACAAAATTAGAAAGCCGTTTGTCAAGACAAGACTAAAAACAAGAGGAAACTAAAATTTTTAGTTCATAAGACGCAAAAAAGCAAATTTATTTGCAATGCGTTCAACTACGCAAAGGCGTCGTACGCATTAGCTGTTCGCTATATGCCAGAATTTCTGAATGGCAGAAATGTAAATGACTGGACCTGATAGATAATCAATCAAATTAATTCCGGATGTTCTATTTGTTATTATATTATGTAAAGCAAAAAATGATTAATTTTAAAACTCGCTACGTTGTTGAGGTCATTAACCGCCCTTTCACTTCAGCAAATCGAGTTCGTCTTCTAACACTAAATTATAATTATTAGTAGTGGTAGACTTTCAAAAGATAACTTTTTAAATTAATAAAACTAAATAAAAATGTTTAATGCGCATGGCTATCATTATAATAATAAAATGCAAACATAATTTGCACCTTGCACAGTATTGTTGCGTTTGCGTTTTTTGTGCTGATAATGTCTTCTTTACGCTATGAATTCCGAAAATTTCAATTTCCAAAAAAGCGAGGCGGTGCGGCGCTGGCTAGGCTCACCACCACCGGTGTGTCAAGACAGCACCTCGTTTTACATGTAAAATATCGTCAAGATCCTCGCCATTTTTTAACAAAATCTGAGGCGCTGAGGTGCTGGCTTGACGGTTTGTATACCTTAACATGGGAGCGAGGCGTTGTTACGAGGCGCTGGCTTGACGGTGCTGGACTAGAGGCGCTGGATTGACGGTGCTGAGGCACTGTCTTGACACACCCTGACTGCCACACTTTTGACAAAAAAGGTGAAAAATGCAGATTTTTTAAAATTCGTTTGTATCTTGTATATTTGTGAGGTCATGCTTCAAGGGTTCATCACATAAAGCATGACCTTACTCCCGATTAGCAGTCACTGACTCATAACGTACTAGGTATAAATTTCTACAGATTCGTAACACTGCAGTGGGATTGTGAAAAGAGAAACGGAAATTTTGTTTTGGAGAAAGCGTTATGAAGCGAAAATCACATTCAAGAAAAAGTGCAAGGGCCCAAGAGTTTGAGCCGCCTCCCTTGCCAAATTTGGAAGTGATAAGCTTAAAAATACAAACATTTTTAACATTTCTTTTTTTATCTCGTTCTCGCAAAGCTACTGAAATTACGAAGCAGGGTAGACCGTATTATTAATGGCCATTTAAATCGAAGACAACCTCCGGCACCAGCGAACAATAACAGAAGGCCTTTGTTTCAGCCTAAACATGCAAAGTCTGTTGACCACAACCGGAAGAATATTGTAATACATGGGTTGGACTCAGATCTTGTGAAATCTCAACAAGCCACTGTCATGGACTAGGTAATCACATTGTTATCAAGTATCGATTTGGGGTTCAAGCTGCTTGAAGCATTTTGCCTTGGGAGGCTTACATTAACAACATCGCCTCCAGTTCTTGTTAAACTTCGATCGTATGATGACGAAGTAAAAGTGTTCTCAAATGTTTTTAAATTAAAAGAAACAAATCAGCGTATAGTCATTAGGGATGACCTTCCGTTGGAGAAACGGCAACAACGTGCAAAGTGGAGCAAAATATTGATGGAAGAGAAGCTTAAGGGAAATAAAGTCCGCTTTAAAAATTCAAATCTCCTAGTAAATGGAGTCGAATTTTGCTGCATCGAAGCTATCCGCGAATCCAGAGCAATTTACGTTGCAGAAATGGAATGTGTTCCTGACACTTCAAAAAGCGAAATTGGAGCACAAGCCTCATCACCAGACAAGCTCTTCTGTTTCTTCCTTTCGTCTCAAGCGTCAAATAATTTGGAAGGAGAAAAATATTCATCAGAATCTATGGCCTCCCTAACCTCCAGGAGACTGTCCTTGATTCATGCCCCAATCAATTCAAACACACTACCAAAAGTTACTACCCAGAATTGGTTTAAGTCCAAATTTAAATTTATTTAGAAAAATAATAGAAAGGCATATGTTCTTGTCAGAAGATATAAGAAGTTGATTTCAAGTTGTTAATTTGACTAGTAATTCATTTATACTGGCAGATTGTTAAATTAATTTAGACTGTAATAATTTAAATTCCTTGCAGAAATTTCAAATCAGTGGGTGGGGCATGTGAGGTCATGCTTCAAGGGTTCATCACATAAAGCATGACCTCACTCCCGATTAGCAGTCACTACCTCATAAGGTACTAGGTATTTATAAATTCAGATATCAGAACTTTTACTATTTGATCCGTTGCCAACTTTATTGGCATATTAGGCTTTTCCTGACTCGTAGCGAGGCTCTCTCTCTCCAGATCAGCATCATTGTAACCAGCCTCTGATGTAACAATTATACAACAATATAGCTCGCTTGCACTTCCGAAGAACGACAGATTGCTAAATAGTTGTGAGTAACAGCTTCACAATATTAAGCCGTCTTTCAACGAGAATTTTCGATTGTTAAATACTACAAAATTTGTGCAGATGTAGTTGTAGCAGATGATGTTAAATCATCTTAGAAATTTCTCTAACTAGGATTTACTCCCCCTGATGTTACAAGGAAACAGGAAACTTTTATGTAATTTCAAACCTAAATTTTTATAAAAAAATCAATATCCAAATTCCAGCTTTTATAGAGGGGAATGTAAAACATAGTTTTGCAACCTGCACAACAAATATTTTATTTAATATTTGAAACTAAATGAACGAGGTTCTGAAATTTCGTTTGCGAGAAGATAATAAAAGATTGGTTTAGTATATGTTCATGTTTGTATATATATTGTACCTCCAACAAGCGCGAGCTAAAACAATCTGCGTTTTTCTAGTGGCCAAAACTGTTTACTATACTATTTACCTCCCCAGTTTCAAGTTAAAATAATAATTTTTTAACCTAATTTGAACAAAATCAAAAAGTTCAAGTACAGTGGTAACTGAACACTAATAAACTGTGAATCCTAACGGGGGTCATTTAAATAATCGTGACATTTAGTTTCATGCTAAAGTAGGGTTTGAACTGAAAGGTCATTTTGAGGTCAAGGGGTCACTTACGGGTCAAGGTGAACTCTGGGGTCATTTAAATACTTATAACTTTTTGTTTCGTGCAAAAGTAGGGTTTGCCCTTTAATGGTCATTTTGAGGTCAAGGGGTCAGTTTGGGGGTCATTGGGGGGCCACAGTCAAAAGTACAATAAACAAATGTTGTCCCCCTATATAAGAATAACAACTTTTGTAGGGGTCATTTTCCATGTTGTCATAGAATGATATCTTTGGCATTTGCCTCGCCACTCACAGCCAATCGCTAACGACCAACTCTGTTTTATATATAATAATAAAAATTTTTTTTGGAATTTGTGAAATTTCTTTATAATGTATTTGACATTTTTGCTAAACGTTTTCAGCTATAATAGAAACAAAGTATGATTGCGTGGTGGAAGACTTATGTTAGTTTAAAATTTGTGATTACTTATAATTTTTTAACGAGAAATTTGAAATCTGGAAAATTTGGTTCACATTGAACATTTTCTTCCGGTTTTGAAGTTTGGTCAATTTTACAGAAATGTTTCGTTTCACGAGTCAATTCATAGGTACAATTACACACACCTTGACCGTATGCATTATATCGGTGATTGCTTGCGGATAATTTATACAAAGTTCGGTGATATTCAGTTACCTGCTTGTGGAGGATGTGATCGTATTTACCTATCCATCTCAAATAATTAAACTTATACTTATGCCAGCGCTGATCGGTTGACCAATCGTGACCTTTACTTCCAGTAAACCGATGACATATGGAGCTAGTGCATAGGACAGGTTTATGGTCTGGTGCAATACATCTGCACCAGACCATGGATTTAAGTATTAAGCAGCTGGTCGACAAACATTTACATAGTTAATCGTAGTAAGTGGGATAAAGAAGGAGACATCGGTTGGGGTTAGGGGGTTCATTATCGATAATATTTATCGATAATTATCGGTAATTATCGATAATATAATATCGATGTTATCCTAAAAATTGGGTCCATTATGGATAATTTCTAAAACGTTTGAACAAATTCTTTGTATGTAAACAGAATTCCGTGCTGTTCTGCAAACCTCGGAAAAATGCCTGATTGCTAAATTGTATTTTGGCCACTTTTATAACATCAATTTAATTGGTAATACTGCACTAGGCTAAAACAATTTTTGTCAGACTGGCGGAAAATATAATTTAATTGAAACCAAAGACAATTAAAGTGACATTTCCCAGGGAGTTTGGTAATATTAATTGCCTTAAGAATTCAAAATTATAAGTAAAAAGAAATGGTATCGTTTAAATACCCATTACTGTGTGAAACAAGTAGTAATTAAACACTAAGCTAACTTCCGCACGGAAACTATACGAAAAATGATTTGGTCAAGGTTCAACAGCTATTTGATTTTTGTAGAATTTGTTACCGGAAAACTGGTCAAAATAACATTGTTTTTAAAACTATAAAAATTTCTTCTGGAGCAATGGACTTGGAGGCAATGACAAATGTACAAAAACATCAGTTGACTTTCTAAGTGGTTACAAGTGACCATAACGTACCTTTGTTTTACGTTTTACAATATAAAGTTTGCTGTTCATGACGTTATCAATTAATCGATAATGGAAGGCGGCAATTATCGATAATTATGGATTACCGATAGTGCCAAAGGGTTACCAATAATGAAACCCCTAGTCGGGGTACGGTCATGGTAGGAGGAACTGCATTATTATTTCCCCTGAACAGATGCAAGGGCCTTTTAAAGATGGCACGAAAGGAAGCTGGAAGGATAGGTAGAAAAGAGGAGATAAAAAATTGAGGGTTTTAGCATTTGGCAGGCAAAGTCGTTTTCTCTGACGACTTCCTCGAAATCGACTCGAACGAGAACTTGCATTTCGACTTTTTAATAACAAATCATATTCAGCTTGGTTCGTAAAATACATGTCAAATCACACACTTATTATTGCAAAACAAGCTGATTACTTTAAAAACCGTGACCATTGAATCAAGGCTATCATGCTTTGCACTCCGTGGAATAAAAATTCCAGCATACCCATGCCTGTGAGGCTTTCTCCAAAAAAAATGGTAACCAAGCGTTAACGTGAATGATTCTTTTTTGCAAGCTGTAATTTTTCTTGTATTTTATTAAGCACACCAAAATTCGGAACAATTTTTTTTTTGGAATAAACTAATAAAATACAAACCTTGATATGATACTTTAATTCATTTCTAGCTGGAATAATTTAATATTTGACCTTTTAACCAAGATTTTTGTCCATAGTATGCACTAAATAACCCCAGAAACCAACCTTATTTTGGTAAAATAATAAAGCATGACACTACCTTCTTAATAAAACGAGTGACGAGGCGATTGTTTGATTTTTGTAATGGAAAAGACAAGCCAGCCCTTCGCCTAATGAAATCGAGTCGTCACCCAACGGGTTAACTAAGTGTCCTTCGCAGCCATACTATTTTTTTGACATTTCCATTTAAGGGTTCTTCAAAATGTAGGGAAGGTGGATTCCGGCCAAGGTGGGGAGGCGGGAGTCTGTGATTGAGGGGTTGGTAAGAAGCCTTGAGGTGTAAAACGGGAGGGATTTCTGCTAGAGGTCAAACGGGCTAGAGCCCTACCACTTTTCCGCCTTTGGCAACAGATAGGAACAACCGTTTTACGCATAGATACCCCAGTCCACCCTCCGCAACTGCAACCCCACGTCACACACGCAACCCAACTGCCCTTTAGAAGATTAGAAGAAATGAAATGAAACAAAAATATTGACAGTCTTGATCTCTTAAAACATATTTTGAAAATTTTGTAGGAATTGAGATATGTGTAAAATTTTTGCTTGACCAGTTTCCGATTTGTTCAAGTGCTAAATTCCGATGTGATTATTTTTGTTCCTAAATTGTATTTCTGGACGTAAGCTGTGGTGTTGCACAGTTCAACAGTTTGTAATTTTGTTTTGGTATCAAGTGAAAATTTGGAGAAAAATTGTCTATGTGAATTTCCCTTTTAAGTCTCTTTGAAAATACGTATACTTGAAAAATACCGTGAGGACCACAAAAATGGATACACCCCGTTTAGTTTCCAAGGTGGTAAATATTACTAGATTATGGAGGGCTAATTACGACATATTTGACTAAAGACGACAACTAAAGTTGAAAAATCTAATTTTCAAATTAATCGAAGCCAAATCGCTCTATCTTAACCTTAAGATCTTTGTTTAAGTTTAATTATTTAAGCCTAATAAATTATGGTTCAATACGCTTAAATTGCTAGCAGAAATGGCAACCAATTGATTACCATTAGCACAACAGTCTACGGAAATCCGCTGCGGTGTTTGGGGTCATGCACCCTAATCGTCCAATTACAATTGTGGAACTGTTTTTTTAGCAAAAGAAAGCACATTCTGCACTCAAATTGACAATTAAAAAATAATTATCATAAATTTAAATTTTAGAAAATCTGATATCAAACGCCCCTCCATAATTTAGAAAAATAAACAATTTGTTTAATTTTGGGTGTATCCTGTTTTGTGGTCCTTGCGGTATATCTTACCATTATTTCTTAATTCTATTATTCATTTGCCGTTACCCTTCTTTTATATCTTGTGTTTGACGATGCCTCAAAACTATTTGGCCATATATTTTCACGTTTTCCGTTGGGCGTTGAGTAGAATGAACTCGTAACAAAAAAATTCACTTAAATTTGTACTTAAAAATGAAGGTTCTGAAGCATTTTTTTTTTGTAAATATTGGTTCAGTTTAAAGCTAAGTTGCTTTGAGGAACGTTGCGATTTGATTAAGAAGGGTAACTAATTAAGGTATAAACAATTATTTTGTTAGTCAAGTTGATTGGTAGCTGGTAATTTGGCTGAATATTATTAATTTGTTTCATGTTTCAAGTAATGGCTAATTACAACTTGAGCAAATTGATGTACGACCTTCTCAATACTCGATTCACTAAATGAAATACAAGGTTAAAACTTTGTCAACAATATAATTGTACTTAAGTAAGCATGAATTTTCTTTCAAATTTTGGACTTAAGCATAATTATGCAGGAAGCAATATCGGGTTTGACGGCGATGCAAGCCATTATTGTGCTTCTTCGATTAGGTTTGAGGCATCTTATACTCTGTCATTGCTTAAGTACTTGATTGTCCCAAGTTTCAAAATATATATTGTCTTTAATTGAAAAACATTACTGCTGTTGTAAATTTCAACACTCCAAGAATTAATTCATTTTGTTCTAGATTTATAGTACGCACACATCGGAACGGTGATTGTTGAATGTATGGAAAACTAGCTGTAAAGTGCCGTTTCTCGGCACTTCCTTACTAGCAGCATCCCGCAGTAACAATATGTTGTTCCGTCATCACAACAATTGATTAACCCCAGAACTTTTAGCTAATCAAAAAATACTGAGAATAATCGAATTGGAAAAATGTGCCTCGAAAACCGTACCCGACGTTTTCACATACCAGACACGCCAAAAGTACCAGATTTACAATAGATACTTATTTACCATGTTTCTATTAACGGATGTGTAGCTTTTAAAAAAAAGTTTAATTCTACATGAAAATTCTCGCCAAAACATCTACAGTTATAATGTTGAAAATTTTGATATTGTGACCCCATGCAAACCGGATGTAATTTTTTTAGAATGTACAAAAAATGGAACCTGTAACGCTGAATTTAATAGTAAATTTGAAAAATTGTATTCAAATTTGAACATTTGACCATGATAAAACCGAAAGTTGTTTTTGCTCATAGTTTGTCCCTTTACCAATTTATTAAGAATTCCCATTCATATACAAAATTAACAAAATACAAATTAATATACAAAAACGATAAAATTGCGGCATTTTAAAAATAGACCTTTGACCCTGTATAAACGAAGTGAAGTGATTTTTGCTAAAAGTTTAGCCCTAAACCGCCGCAGGTACTAACCTAGTTCTTCTGCAAAATTGGGCGAGATCCAGCAGTGTCTGCAGTATAGGACAAAACGCATTAAAATTTATAGTGCGGTGAGATTTGACCTTCGACCCCAAAAAAGCGGAAATAAATTTTGGCAGCAGTTTTTTTCCAAGACCACCGCAGAAACCAACCTCATATATGCACAGAGTATGGCGTGCGTAGCCCTAGCGTTCTTTGCGATATTAGATTAAATTTTTTTTGGGCATTTTGACTTTTACCCTAAATAAAACCAGAAGTAAATTTTACCAGGAGTTTAGCCCTAAACCACCCAATTAACAAACAATTTATGTAGAACATATGGCGCTCCTATTTTCTGTAATTTTTGCAAGATTGAATACACAACAAAATTTAGGTTTTTTTGACATTGGAACTTTGACCCTGTAAAAACCGAAAGTAAACTTTACCCGGAGTTTGGCCCTAAATTACGCAATTAGCAAACTTCAGTTATGTCCAAAATATGGCGCTCCTATCTGCAGCGAATTTTGCAGGATTGATTGAAACACGTAAAATTTGTGTTATTTTACATTTGACCTTTGACCCTGTAAAAACCGGAAGTAAAAATTAGCCGGTGTTTGTCGCAAAACCACCCCAGACGCAAATCCCATTTGTGAAAATTTTGCCGCCTATCGCTCCAGCGGTTTTTTTAGGCATCGGCAATAGACGGACAGACGAACCGAACCTTTTAATAATATAGATACGTTGTCAAAAATTAACACTTTTTAAATTGAATTGAAATGATATATGAGAGATTAGTTTTTGGTTTAGACTTTAGAGCTAGTAGTTTCCAATTTTAGTATTACGTTTTCCTAATAATGTGCGTCTTCATATTTTTTTTTTTTATAAATTTTATAAATTTTTCCTGAATTTAAAGATTGGTTGAGGTGGGTTTTCTTTGTCAGGAACCCTAGAAGCAAATTTATTGCACTAGACGTTTACACGAACCAATTAATATTTTGTTATTTTAATTAACGGCGTTGAGAAACATTTAGACAGTATGACAGACAAAAATCAAATTTATTACAACACGTAAAACATATTGAGATATTGTTTAAGTAAAACGAAAACTAAATTAAGGATTTATTAATTACATTTTAGTTAAAAGTGGAAAATAGAATTTATATATATATATATATATTCTATTTTCCATATATTATCATATCTAAAAAATTTCAAACATTTTGATACATATATAATATTCTAATTTAAGTGCAAATAAAAATTATAATGTTGAATTCGATGCAAACATAAAGTTTCATGCTACTGCATATCTATTCTTGTGTCTAATTTTGAATAATGTTTACGTTTGGCAGTCAAGTGGCTTGTAGTAATAATGTAGTGCTGAGAGTTATTGTCTTGAAACCTTGCATCAATTGTTTTACTTTGTTTGGCACCTTTATGTTGTAACGTTTTCCGGCTGAAAATTGATCACATAATGTAGTTCCGGATAGTGCCCAAGCAGAATAAAATATTTCAGCAATCTCATATTTTTGAATATTGTTCCAATATATATATATATATATCTGTATATGTCACTGTTTGTTATTTCATATCGTTGTAAATTTATTGTTGTGTCAATAGAAGTGACAATACTATTATTAGGTTGTATTTAAGCCATCAGGGCATTAACCAAAGCACATTAATACAGTTGAATTTGCATTTTAACTTATACAATAATATAAACGTATAAATGTAATAGTGCATCTTAATATTTGCAATTTAAAGTATTACATTGTATGAAGAAATTGTTGTCGTATTAATTTAAATCATTGTATCCTATAACTTACTTTCTATTTTACTTAACTTGTTCAATTCTAAGTTTGTTAGTATATAATCTATATTTAAAGAAAAATTACAAGTATTATATTACAATGTTTAAGTTTTGGTTGAATGACATTAATATTGCTTTACCATTAATACAATTTCAAAAAATTTCTTGTCTCACCAATTGTTTAGCGTTGACCTGCTTACAAAACTTGTCATAAAACGATACCAATAATTATTAATCTTCAAACCCCGTGGTGATAGTTATAAATAACTAA
>JAQFYP010001610.1:0-14925 GCA_034694865.1 Bilobella braunerae
CACTGTATACCCTACGACTCATGTTGATTATGGCTTACGCCGAATGTCAAATAAACGATTGATTGATTGATTGATTATCCTTAGACTTATTGAGTTGAGTTCCTACTACAATAGAAAATGTTAAAAAAAACGTTTTAAAACGGTCATTTAAGGAGAGTCAGTGGGAAAATTGGACAAATTCACCATAGTATTCACCGTATTGAAGTTTGTGTGTGCGTGCGTGTGTAAGATTTCAAACACATGGCCTTGGTAACTAAAGAGCCCGGTGTGAGGAAAGAGACACTACACCATAGACCAAAAAGGCTGGAATACGCTGGAAGCGATACTCCATGTTGAAATAATTGATCAATAATTGATGGTGATGACCATATTCCGGAAAAGGAAGTAAAATCATTTTTCGAACTTATTTTTTTTTCTACTTGATTTTTCATAAAATCTTTAGTTTTTAAGTTTTAGAACTTTTTTCGCAGGTTTTAGATCTTTTAAAAAAATCAAGATCACTAGAACTAGAATCTAGATCGTCTAACTAAGCAAAAAATCTATTTGGAGGCAAGAAATCTACTTAGGAACAAAAAAAAGTCTATCTGTGGATTCCGAAGAAAATTCATGTTTTGTTGCAGTTGGTTAAAAAAGTCAAGGAGAAAGTTGACTTTCTCCGAATTTCAAAAACTTTCTCTTTTAATGAGCAGAATGTAGGAATTTCGGCACATTTTAATCTGATTCAAATTCTGGTTTTGATACATTGCCTCCGCTAAGTGGCCCAGATTTAATCTCAAGGAAAGTATTGTTTAAACATCCTGATCATGTATGTATGCTTGTAAGAGGGAGCTCGCTACCTATGAATTAGGATAGTGAGGCTTGCGCCGAGCAAGCGCTAAAATGGCATATTTCGTATCGAAAACTGTAGTAGAGAGGGCAAAGGGGTTTTGGCAAGGTCTTCTTTAGTCAAGGTGACTTGTCTGAAGTGACTTAGCCTAGTTCCAGCATGCGCTTCACACCTCATTAGGAAATGGTCTCTACTTTCATCCTCCCACCCGCAAAGCTTGCAGGAGGGTGTATTAGAGAGACCCATCTTATGCAGGTGAAGGGCAAGCACACAATGATCCGTTACAACCATCGCCAGGATTCGCAGAGAACCCCGGCTAAGGTTGAGACAAGTGTCAGCAAATTTTCTTACTGAATGACTTCAGTATTGTTTTTGTATTTCTGCAGTCTCCTCCTCTCCGCCATCGCTTCAAGTGGCGCTGTTTACCCCACTTGTGGATAGCAGAGTGAACAATGCTTGTAGAAACTGGTACAACAGGTTCCGGCCCCACAAATCGTAGTTCAGTTGCCTGTTTAGCGAGATTATCAACTTGTTCGTTCCCTTCATACCCGACATGGGTTCGAAAGCAAGTAAAATGGCGGCGCAGGACGCTTGTGCGTTGAGATTATGGGCCTACGAATTTGAATGGAAGTGAATGATGCAGAAGATGAAGACTTGAGGTTGCCTGTCAAAATCAGGCCCCAGCATCCTTTACTCTGTGTAAATGAGGCAGTCTCTGAGGTACGGGAGGTTATTTGAGGATGTACTCAAATCTCTAAACTCACCACCTCAATAATCAAGACTCATCAAAACTCAAAACTGATCATCTCCCGATGTGCAAAAATATAATTTATTTGTAAATTTTGAGGACGAGTATTTGAGTATTTAGGGCTTGATTTTTTTGGAAGTTTTAGCAAGTTAAATACCTGAAAACTGATTTTTGGCGAGTTAAGTATCTGAAAACTGATTTTTAGTGATGATGTGAATACTTGATTTTCAGAGCGGCGGTACGGTATGTCAATAGTGCTGAATGAGTGAATTTTCTTGTGAACGTAATTTTTTGAGTAGATATGACTTGCTGAGGATGACTAGAATTGAGTTTGTATCAACATATATTGAATGTGAATGAGCACTTAATCTCTTTTTGTTTAATTATTCAAAAAAAGTTTCTAGTCAAAATCTTATATTATTTATTTAGGAACTGAGAGTATCAGAGTCTTAAAAAGTTTTTGCTGAGTGGGAGTACCGAGTATTTCCTCTTTTGAAAGTTCTCGTACACATGGACAGCGTTATGAGAGTAAGGTTGGCCAAGAGTAATGTTCTGTCAAAATAAACATGGAAAGGGCTGAATCAATTGATTGGAATCAATCATCTTCCCATCTCTGTTCTTGACGCATTCAAACAAGGAGTTTAGAGTTCAAGGTTGTTTTGGAATTTTGAAAATCGTTTCTGTGATGCTGCTGGGAAGATTTTCAAGTCACGGAAATGCTATTGTGCTCAAGCCAAAGCAATCTCGATTTTTGAATATGGATCTTGTGCTGAGACGCTGGAATTCGTGTTTTCAAATATGTAATTTAGAACAAAGTAGAGGTGTAGTTGGGGGTTTGGAGCTCCATTCCAACTTTCTAATTTATTCAAAATGCTCATCTTTAGCCTGAAAATCTTCTGAAATGGGCTTTTGGAAGAATTTGATCTTTGGAAAATGAAGAGAAGAAACAATTTAGAACAAAAAAAAAAGAGAGGTGCACGTATTGTTCCCATAAAGATCGCTCTTCGATGGTTCGATAAAAATGTTGTAGCGCTGGAAGCGTCCTGGAGGAAATGCATTCAAGTAAAAACGATACCTTGGCTAAATGAAGTTAGCGCGCAAAATTCATTAATCATTTTGAAATGTAGTGCTTAAGGCGTTTTTCATCTTGAGTGTCAATTTATGGCTTGGGGACAGGAAATTAGGTTTCTTCTTGCACTGTGTCTATGACTATTTAAAATGCTGTTCAAATGAGTGTTTTTAAATTTTGAAATGGTGTTTCAAGCGTTAGCGTCGTTAACTTGTAGAACGAAATACGCTTTTGCGCGCTTTTTTTTTTAGTGAAGATGAGCTTTTAAATACTTTCTCACCTTTTGACCGCATACACACCATTCATTCTCCTTTTTATTAAAAGGGTAATAAATTTTGAAAAAAAGTTTATCTTGTGTGCTTTACTTTTGTCTGTTTTTTTTAAATCAAAATCTATGCTTTACATTTATAAGTTCTGTTCCAAATTTTAGAAAAATACATTTATGGCTTAATTAAATTAAACAGCTTAATTAATTATCAATTTCTTCAAGTTAATTAAGTACATTACGTTTAAAGCTAAGGAAAATTCACGAAAGTCTATTAACTCTGCCAAAATGTAGCAATTAGCAGCGTTATAATGTAAATGATTAGCGTTAGCGTTATACGGCTCTACTGTCATTGGTATTAAAAACAACGGTGAAAGCCAAAAATGCGGCGCAAGACTCATCGGCTTTTTGTTGGAATTTGAAAATTAAGTTTACCCCCTCTTGCGAGCGTAAAAAAAGATTATTGCTGCCAAAAACACCTGATGCATTCTACTCACGATTTAGGCGCCGCCTAAATAGGTATTTTGCTTCTAAAAGCGTCTTGAATCGTTCACAAGATACTTGGGTGCAAAATCTGGAATACTAAAAATATACTGAAAAATCTAACAATTTATTTCAAAATTTCAGAAACAATTATTTTGCTTCAGTTAAACATCCGTTTCAAATTAACGGTTATTGCCTCCAATATTTGTTTTGACTCGGTTTAATATTGCTTAAACAAATGAGATTTCAAGGTTATTAAAAATTAAACGTTAAATACGGTGATTAAAATAATCTAATTCTCGAAGTAATTAAACCAAAAAAGAAATTGAATAAAGTTTTCTATTCCCCTTTATTCGTGTTAAAAGACTACAACTAAATACTAAAATTAAATGTTACAATTATTAACTGCAATTCAATGCTACAAGGAAATGCTACAGTTAAATGCTACAATTACTATAAAGTTGAATAATGAATAAATCGACAAGCGTAATTAGTTGTAGTAAGTAATTAATAAAATAGAATGATTTATTAAGGCTTCTGACGTGTCAACTCACAATTCCTAATCCAAAGAACCATTGTCTGCGCACAACTCTAAAAAGCAATGCGACATTTTTTTTTCAGATATGGTTTAAAGGTCATTGACCTCTTGACCTCTGCGAAATGCACCTTTGATCATTTGATGTTTCGAGTCCTGCGCCCTAATAAATCAAAAGCCAAAATTCATGGTTTGTTCAAAAGACCTATTTACTTTAATTTTTTCCCTTTGAATCCATTCAAAAATCTAAGTTTGCAGCTGTCATCCTAAGCAAAGTTGCATGATCTAGCGCTTTCACTTCAGAATGGTCCATTGAAATCACATTTCATTGCATTTCATTCCCATTCTCTCAATCCCTACTTCAAACAACCAATCAGAATTCAGAGCTCAAAATTCAAAAATTCAATATTCTAATATTTGGAACTAATTATTTGTTAGTGAAGTATTTTAAATCAAAAGCCATTTAACTAAATTAATATAAAATCATGCTGATATTTTTCTAATGAAGTTCGAAATTGTCCACCATTTTCTATAAAAACGTGTTGACTAATCCCTAAAGCAGAATAAATAACATAAAATTCTGGCAAAAAAAAATGTTAGCTCCTCACAAAAGAAGCCAAGAAAAACAGACCATCCATTTGAAACCTAATTAAGTTCTTAAGTGCCAATTAAGTTTTTTTTTATGTGATAATAAGTAACACTCGATAAAGGCGAACTTCAAAGTTATTTATCCTATGCTATTGTCTCCGCTTATTGTAACTGGCGTTTTGATAAAACCATTTATTTTTTAATGTGATCCAGAATGGATCACTTTTGAAATTTCAAACAATAATTGAATATTTTATTTTAATTTTAAAATGTAATACTTTACATTTATGGGTATTTTTTATTTAATTTTTAGTTCGATTGAGTGCATCTTTTGGATTTCAAACACAAATTCTTGTCATTTTATTAAAAAAACAATTGAGTAGTTTTTCAATAATTTACTTTAAACGAAATCGAGTATCTTTTAATTTTGAACATAATTAAATTTAAATCTTAATTTACAGTACTTAGGAGAGGAGTTGACAAGAAATCTACATATCATAATCTTTGCGAACATTTTCCATTGAAAGGACCTTTCGGACGTGAAGTGATGAATATTTAAAAATGCCTTACTTGCTATTCTGCACATAAGGGCCCTTGTCATCAGAATTCAAATCTTCACAACGTGATTTAGTTGTTGAAAGATGTGATGAGGCCTTAGGATGCAAAGGAAAAGAATTTTTTTTTGTTAATTGGATGCTGTTATGAGGAAAAGATTCTATAAATCACGAATTCTATTGTTGAAGCGTTGTTCTTTTGAGGATGAAATAAGGGTTGAGTGGGCCTAAGTGCTACTAGCAAAACAAATGAATTAAGTTGTTGTTCCCCACTTAGGAGTCAGAGAGACACCACTTACAAAGCGAACGAAACAATTAGTCTTCAATTGAAAGCAGTTTCACTTCCAGTCAAAAGAAAATTGCTTTCCGTCGCACTTTGCCAAAAAATTATAAAGAGCGGCTGGTTCTGTTTAAAGAAAATGATTAAAAAAAATTTCAAACAAACATTTTCTAATTGTACTAAATTCGCACCAAATCGAGGTAATAACTTTTTCTAATCACTAAAATTGTCTACTGTTCGACTACAGAATTCAACACATGGCGTTTAGTGCATTCAAAAAGAATTATGATTTCATTACATAAAAATTAAAGTTTTTCTTCAAATCTTAGAACATAAAATTCAAACACCATTTTTTTCAAAAGTTGTTTTGAGCTTATTTGCATAAATTTAAAATTGGAATTCAAGTGCAACCTGCAAAAAGTGCATTTGAATTGCTTTTTGTAAGCCGGCGGGCTCCCTCCAACCGAGATTGCTCTTCCACTAAAAAAAATGAATCTGATTGGTGCTTTTGTGAAGTAAAATTTGTAATTATTTTGTACTTGAGAAAAACTCAAACGATGACTTACATTAGTAAATTGCAGGGATTCTTACGTTGTCTTTCAAATTGTTTTTTTTTACAAAGATACTGCTCCAGATTTCAAACCACTAAACTACAGTGGACTCCGGCTAATGTGAATTTCGGTTTTGCCATTACGCCTCCTTTTTGTGGATTTAAAATGCACTACAAAATTATGAATGACTCAATTACTTGAAAGATGAGGAACTATCTTTTCTTTTGAATTGTTATCTTGTTTGTGATAGATCGTGTTCTAAATTTTTGTCAATAAGCTATTTTTATCATGAATCTAACAGATTGTCATTTTTCACAAACGATTTTCTATAACATCAAAAAATTGAATCGAGTAGAAATGACCGTATACGACTTTCTTTTTAGTAGAGCCACTTTACGTTTTTCCGATGATTCTCCTGCACTCAAAAAGTGCAGTATGCCCCATGTAGAACATATCTACAATGTACAATGATAAACACCTCAAATTAAAAAAAAAATTTTAACTATGAAGGAATTATGTGATTTTTCGAAAAGTTCGAGAAAACTTTCGAAAGCATGTTGAAAGCACTGAACTCCTAAAAATAATCCTAAAATTGGGAAACGAAATACCCGCCATTGTTGTGTATGCTTTTAAAAAGTTGTAAGCTCCGAATTTCTGTTGTAAGGCGGAGCGCACTGAACAAGGAAAGGGTTTTGGTACTAAAAGCAAATGTTCACCACACCCTGCCTATTTAAAAAAAAAGTGAAAAAAAAATAACTCATTCAAGTTTCAAATTTTGTAGACCAAATGGCCACACATGGTGCTCTGATTTTTTAAAAATTTACATTTCTTTTCTGTTACAGCTTATTTACACTACTCGTTTATGATCTTCGGATTATCAAAATCTGGGAACTTTACATTTTCAAAATTTCGACTTTTATAGGAGAAAATATACTGGATGACACCGCACCTCATCATTTTGTTGTACTTTTCCCTTGTCGGAAGTGTAAATCTATTAAACGCATTCTTTCTACAACTTTTCGAACAACTTTGTTGTACGTACAATAAATTATAGCGTCATTATTGCTTGGTAAAATGAAAGAATTAAAGAATTTATGAGGCCCCATTAGAGGATTAATAGCCAAGAGCTTCCCAAGGGGGGCTATAAATGCAGGGTTTAAATAATAGACAGTGAGCCAAAGTGGAATAGGAAATTGCAAACTTCGTGTTTTGATTATGGTTTGAGCTATTATAATTATTCTTTTATTCAATATAGAATTTCTGAGGTCAAAATCGAAGCTTTAAAAAATAATTTGGGAAAAGCAAGCAAACATAAGAATGGCAAAATACAAACATAGTAAAACTTTCGAATTTTTTCTTTACAATTTTTTTTACTATTTTAGAGCTAAAACCTAATCGAAATTTTGGTAAATTTCATTTTAAAATTTTTAGTATGGCTTGGAGCCACTTTGGTGGGACTTTCACTTTTGCTTTCTCCAATTTGGGTGTCGATTTGCAAGCGAAAGAGCACGCGACTTGCAGCGGTGTTTAGAGGCCTCATAGCGTCCCATGGCCTCCTCTTCACCTCATTCGCCTCGCATAAACACCAACTAGAATTCAGCTACGGAGCATTCATCGGCAAGTTAAAACAAAAGTTTAAAAAGAAGTGAAATTTTAAGTTTTTCTAAAATTTTGAAAATGTTGTTTTAAATTTCCAGGCGTGGGTGTGGGTCTCACTCAGGACGCTTCAAATGCACGTGTGATTTACATCCAAGACCAAATTTTATTGGCAATTGCGATGGGATCAAGAGCTTGAAGGCAAAACCTCAGATTGAATTGAAGTTTGGGAGATTTAGAGGTTTTTCTACCGTGAAATTCAGAAAATAAATTGCAAATTGTAGAGGGTTTTGTACCGAGAGATTCAAAAGATGAACTGTAAATTGCAGTGTGTTGGGGTGGCGAATTGGACTGCAGGCAATAACGTGCTGTCTTATGCTGACTTTTTTCCTGGGAACGTGCAATTGCTCCGCATCTCTCTACCACCCCCAAAGAACGGCCATTCTCCACCTCCAGAACCAAAAGAGAAAGGTAAGGTGAAGAGAAAAATACAGAGCCTTTCTTAATGTCCTGTACAAAGTTTCAACGTGAGAGGCTACAATAGAATCAAACATTGAGAGAGATGAAGATAAAAGTACATAGCATTTTTTCAAGTGATCTACAAAAATTTGAACCTCCGGCGAAGTAAATCACTAAAATGTAAAACAAAACTTCTTTGGCTTAACTATCTATTCCTATAAGTCAACATTTGTGGAACGTTCTGAGCACGGTACACACACACACACAAAGTACCTGAGCTGAATACTTTTATTATTTTTAAATTGAATGTTATAATAGCAGTAGAAAAATGTGCTGTTGAATGAGCGGTTGTCAAACCTTGAGTTATAGTTCACTTTCCTATGGAAATTATCAGACACAAACAAAATCACCTATGTTATGAGGAGGTAATTTACACGAAATTTTTTTTTGCCAGGAAGCACTTAAGGACCTCATCTAATCGGCAATTGAAATTACCAAAAGGTCAATATTAGGATCTCAAAACGTCAAAAAAACGTCTTTGCTCTATCTGAATGCCATGTTCCCACCCTGGTCTCAATGAAAATTGATTCGCTTGATTCGCTAAAAATTGCTGTCGGCGTTAAAAGATAATTTTAGTATTTAATTTAAACTTTGAATTTGATTTAAACAATTTCTCATCAGCTAACCATTTGATGGAGACTTTAATTGTTAGATTTAACTTTAATGTGCAGTTAATGAAATTTTATTTAGTGTGACAAGTGAAGTTATTAAAGTTAATTGTGTTCGGAAACGCTATTTAAATTATTTCAAAACTACCTTTGCTAAAACCTTGAGTTAAACAAACATTATTTAAACTTTCAAAATCCATTTTACATTCAAACAAATACACGTTCATTTAAACTTATATTTAACTCAAAACATGCTTCAGTACAGAGTATCTAAGTTTTAAAAAAAATTTGTTGCTTGTTTTGTTATAAATTGCAGTCGACGTTCATACTAAACTTTTATATTTAATTAATTTTAATTTTGAATAAATTTTAATAACTTTTCCTATATGCCCTTATATATCCTTATCAATTATTAATTAGTTCCATTAGCCTCCATAGCATTCAAGTACCCTGTGTTATGAGGAGGCAATTTACGCAAAAAAAAATGGACAGGGAGCACTAAAGGACCTCTTCTAATCGGCAATTCAAATACCAAAGAATGAATAATATGGGATTAAAACGTCATAAAACAACAAAATGCGTTACAACCTCAAAACGCCCAAAAACGCTTTTTTTCAAAGTGCAAAAGATCTTATTTGCAGTAGTAAAACGAAGTTCTTTTGAAAAATGAAAATTTTTGAAACTTCTAAAGTTAAAATTTTAAAACGAAAATTAAGTTTCAAAATCCAAACTAAATGTAAAAAAAACGTACTTTTTGGTGAAAGGGAACCTTATCCGAAGAATTGTATTGATAGGCTATTTTGCGAAAAATTGCAATTGACGTTGAACCTAATTTTTTTAATTAAGTTTTCATTAACTGTACACTTAATTTTGACTCTAATTTTAGTTGAAATTAAAATAATTAAAGTTAAATTGATGTTAATTTTACCAATTTAGGTGAAAGAAAAGGAAAAGCGTGAAGAAAAACCACCATTTATTGACTGTAAGTGCCTCAGGAGCAAAACGCTTCAAATTCTCATCCTCTCAAGCGCATTCACGGCATTTGGCATCAACACACCATTGTTCTACCTCGTGAGAAGCGGCTTAAAATGAAAATCGTTTTCCGAAAATTCTGATTTTGAAATTTTGAAAGGCGGTTTAATTTGAAAATGAGATGGGAAAAACTGGAGAGATGGAATTGCCCAGAGTAGATCTTTCGGTGGTGTTTCTGCATGTGTGCGTGGGGTGTTTGTGGATGGTTGGTTGCGTTCTCTGTGGTTTCATCGTCGTGCAGAAGAGTCAAGACTGTCGCTTGTCCAAGCAGTATTTGTGTCAGGTGAAAAATCAATAACCAATTAGTTACCTGTAATTACCTGTAATTTACAACTCTTACTAATGACCCACTTAATTGACCACTTTTCAGATGGCCGGCGTCATTTGCGGGATCCCAATCCTAGGCCTGACAGCATCAAAGGGTTTCAACGGCCTCATAATCTTCTCATGCATTTACAGCTTCTCACTGGGAGGCTACAACTATGCGCTCAAGATCTACACCTACGAAAGGGTCAGAGCCAGGTACGACCCTAAAGGGTCATTTGCTAAATAGTATAATGACGAGTAAGCAAAATTACAAAGAAAAATACTCAAATTCCGTTCATAATTTTTTTTGTTGCATGAGCTCAAGGTCTCCACTTTCGAAAGGTTCAGAGCAAATTACGACCCTAATGGGTCATTTGCTAAATTAGTAAAATGAATACTAAAATTACAAAAAAAAATTATACGCAAATTCTTTTCAGAATTTTGTTCATTACATGAGCTCAGTCAGGGCCCAGAGTTTCGAAATGTGAAAGGGTCAGAGCGAGGTACCACAGCAAAGGGTCATTATAAAAAATAATCAAAAAGAATAAGAGGGCGAATGAAAATTAGGAATAAAAGGATTTTTTTTACACAAAAAATAATAGATAGGCTCCTATAAAGATGGGACAATTGTCACCAAATTAAAAATTCCCAATTCTTCCAAAACCTTTTCTTGTTGAATGAAATTGGGTAAGAGGGTACAAGCACGACCCAAATTCATTTGGCAGAAAATAAGCAAACAACTTCCTTAATGAACTAGTATTACATGGTAAAATTGCCAGCTAGTTTTGTTCTATGAAATTGAGTCTGGCGTTTAGGTTTGGGACCCAAAAGGGTAATTTACAAAATTCAAAAATTTACCACCAAATATTAAAAAAATTATTTTATTTTTGCAGGCACTTTCCCCGAGCGTGGTCTTTAATTCAGTGTGCCCAAGGAATTCCTCTCTTCCTCGGAGTTCCTTTCACCGGTAAGACAAAGTGATACGCGTAATTTATGCTCAGACCCTTTTTTTCACAAGCGTCAAGTCGTAAAGGGTAATTTATGCTTTTCCTTAATGGAAAAAGTATTTCTAAAAGTTGGCTTTACTAGCAAATTTAGAGATAGAGTGCTAACACGATTTGATGGTTTTACTTTCACCTAAATTTTATTTCGGTCATTATGTTATAAATGATCTTTGATGAGACGATTTTCTAAATATATCAGGCTTTTTTTGCTAAAAAGCAAATTTTTTTGCAAAAGCAAAAGCTTTTTTTTTTCAAAAAAAAATTAAATCCTCGGGAGAGAACACAAAATTCTTTGTGGCACCGCGCCAGGCATTTCCTCGACTCTTTTCTAAAGCAGAACCACTCTAAAATATATGAAACGCGGTCTTGTGGTCTTCTCCTTTTTTTAAACATTGTTTCAGATTTGAGCGCAAATTGCTGCAGAAATAAATTAAGCGTTCATCGGTTTTGTCTAATTCTTTTGTACTGTTGCAGGGTACGTAAACAGTTCCTTCGGAGGGAAATTAGGCTACTACCTCTCAGCGCTTTCAGTCATTATTGGGTCGCTCTCTTGTTCCTTACGAACGTAAGGCTCACGCGGCGAAAAGCGCTGAACAACTCAATACAAACGTAATCGCTGATTTTAAAATTTCCGCCATTGGCTCATTTCCAAATTCAATCAATCACAGTTGCATAACGCTGGAACGCGCCACGTCGCCCAAGATCCGTCGCCTGTCCTTTGCCTTTGCCGTGGAACAGATGTGGGCAGAGTCGAAGCACGACTCCAACTGCGAAGGACACGCCATCCTTGACCCCGCATCTCTCGCCAAGCAACTCACATGCATCTCACAGGAGGGCATCCCACACATGGACTACCAAGTACAACTTTAGAAAATCTTGTTCTAAAACCTTGAAAACCTTCTTCAAACACGGTTGTGTGCAACAGGACGTTTACTTTGAGGAGTGGGCGGAGTACTTTGGCGCTGACTGCATCACTTCCTGCAACAAAGTGGAGAACTGCCTTGCCTCCGAGTACGACCCGGACGTCGCCATGTTCCTGGACAGGAAGTCGCGGCGGTGGTTGGCGTCGAGACCGAACTTGGCGCAAGTTACGTCGGCCGCGGCCGGATGCATCACTGGCTTTGGTCCAAGTGGTCACAACGCTGGCGTTCCAGTGCTAGTCCTCCGAGCGCTGTAGCGGCGCAGCTAGTTCAAATGACCCTTACGCGGGAAATTCCCGGGTTCAAAAATCACTTGAAATCGAGTCACCTCCTCCAATGGAGGTCAATTCCTGTGATCGATGTAGTAGAGGCCTCAGTGTGAATCGCTTTAAGCGTTGGGAACGCTAACAGCGTCGGGCGCGACTACGAAAAGCTCACCGTCAAAACCCACTAACTGTTTAAGCAAGAAACGCTGCTGTGCAATGCTCAAAACATCCTCAATTTCATCTACCCAGAAATCGCTGGAAGAGGGATGAAGCAGCATCTCGATGTGAGCGACAAATCCCTCACAAGCGCTTGGGTACAAAATTCAAATATTTAGAAAACCATATTTTCAAAAAATCTGGTGCATTTTAACTTTTTAACTTAATTTAAAAACGTAAGTATTTTCTGAACACCAATGAAGAACAAATTTAGTGCAACTTGTTTTTGAACTCATTTCAAATTGTCTTTAATAGCTCCACGTCGTACAACTAAAATTCTTGTTTCAATAAGCTACAAATGTGTTGATGTAGATGCGTTTATCACAAATTTGTCAGTAGAACTTTTCGGTTCGAGTGCAATAGAATTGTTATATCATTATTAATTTTTTTTTAATTTAAAAATTTAAAGAAAAATTATTTGTACCATTTAAAATAATAATTTTTTTAAAATTTAATCGCCACTCTTTTGAGTTTCTAGTAATTCCTAATACTTGTTTTATTTTAGATGTGAAAGTGCAATGGCAATAATTGAAGAGGCCCTTTGCACAACTTTTCGCCGTTCGTGGATCGCTTCGAATCGCTGAATCCCTCCTTCACGGCCATTTTCGATCCGGAAACCGGAAGTTACTCGGAAATCCAAATACGTGAAAGCGTTTTCAGCGTCATTTTCAACCTCGCTCAAGCCCATGCCTAATAAGTATTAAAAAAAATCCTGTTATGCAAATGAAAAACATAATGGTTTGTATTATGATTTCTAGTTGTTTATATAATTAAGTTTAAATTATGTATTCATATAATTTTCGGCTACAACTAAAGTTCTGCAAGAAATTTATTTCACAATTTTCAGTTTTTAAACCAAATTGAACCAGAATTTACCATCACAAATTAAATTATGTTTATTTTCATGTTAACAAAACAATTTATTATATAATTAAATAATCCTTGTGCTCTTGAGTATTACAAAAAAAACGATATTTTAAAAGACATTTGGATTAAGCGTTTGTTCGAAATTTACATTAAATTTAAGTATAGAACTTTTTTTTAAAATTTGAAAATGCGAAAAATGATTCTTGGATTCATCATTTGCATTGCACTCGCTTCCGGGTAACTTCAAGGCATATTCTTAAAGCCTTGGCAGAAGACACAACTTTTGACTGTTCTGAAATCTGGTGATGAATTTAGAAAATAAGGTAAACGACGCTACGTTTGAACACAATTAAAAAAATATGTTTAGAACTGTTGTGTTAAAAATCGGTTTTTAGACAATGTCCATCAAAGGCAGAATCGCTGTAGAATGTGCTGTTATTTTTGTTGAAACGTTTTTGAACTGCGTAAGAGCCCTTGAGTCCAATTGTGACCCTTTAAGGCCTCCAAATTCTTGTTCTAAAAACTACAACTTTTTTCTGTCCGAACAACTTGAACTACTTATTCAATGTTCAGCTTACGTTTATGTTTTTCAAAAAACATTTTGAAATTGACCACGCTACAAATTTTAATTAGAAGGTGAAGGTGATACCTGAAAAATTAAAGCAGCCAATACTTAGAGGCTTTAAGGGCCTTTGTGAAGAGGCCTTAAACCTACTTAAAGGCCTCCAGATTCGGTAATGTCGCTCCTGAAAACGTTTTTACAGCACGTCACCGAGACGAATTTTATGGACAAGTATGGCTGAAGGGCATGGCAACGCCGAGGGAACCATATCCACTTTCATAAAAACGCCTCTTTCATCTGCTTCTTCAACAGTCGAGTAGAAGTGCTCATAATTTTTGGTCGCTTAGTCGCCGCTTGACGGTCGCCTAATTTTCAACCAGTTTGCCGAAAACTGTTTCATCGAACAGTGGCGCAATTTCCCGAAAAAATGAAAGCCAATTTGAATTTTATTTTCATTTCCCAAAAAAATGTTTTTAGAACAATGTGTTTTTTTTTTACATAAAAAAAAAAATGAATATGAAAAATGAAAATGAAGAGAACAAGTTTTGGAATCATCCTTGGTTTTGGATTCGATTTAGGGAAACCTCTTCAAAGTAAATTCAACATTAATTTGAGTTGCTTTTGGAATTTTCAACTTTCGATAGTTATAAATTCTTGAAATGAATTTAGAAAATAAGGCAAAACGACGCCACGTTTGAACATAGTTTTTTAATTCTTATTTGAAAACTCATCAATTGGATGCCAAACAGTTATTTTTGTGAATTTTGCACCACCCTCGAAGACTAGTCAAAATTGAACGTTAGTCTGGCCTGGGTTTTTCGCCTCTCCTCAATATGGTCGCGTTTTGAAATAATGTCGCTCCTGAAAACGCTTTTACAGTACGTCACCGAGGCAAATTTGATGCACAAGTGTGGCTGCAGCGAACAACGCCCAAATTCTTATAGCGTGGGAGCCCTCTCTATTTTCATAAAAGCGCCCTTGCATCTAGTGCAAATTAAGCGTGTGTTTATTTTGAGAGAAGAGGCAATTCTTTTACAAAAAGTCTTTTTGAGTTCTGAAGAAGACTGCCGTGACCTCCAAGATTGTGAACCTGAAAGTTGAGTGGTGCTTGCTCAGGGCACCACTCAAGA
>JAQFYP010001611.1:0-14924 GCA_034694865.1 Bilobella braunerae
GCCTTACTTCCAAAGTCCCAAAGTTGTAGAAATGCAAAAGAAGCGATAGCTTATACGGGCTTATCCAGCGCTCAAAAATCGACTACAAATTTATTCAATGTCACAATGCCGCAGATAAAACTTCCTTTTAAAAGTCAATGTTCACAAGAACAGCCAAGCAAATCGCTCTGAGTTACGCGTTCTCTTCATAAGCAGCTGTTGATTGGTTTCAATACACTTGTTCTCCAACACAAAGAAGCTATAACAATTGTACTTTAGCATTTTATTAAGGTATTTTGAGATACTTTACCATTACTTTTAGTGGTCGGAATTGAAAAACGTTTAATGAAAAAGTATTTGTTTGATTGTCCTTGTAAAAATTATTTCATACAAAAATTTTGACTGTTGTTCAGTTTGCAGTAGTCATTTTTTAACGAGTTAAAATAGCTTAATTACTGTTTCCAAACTCAAGTTCAAAATCTAGGACTAATATTCTGCTAAAACTTTAAAAAATTACGCAAACAACTTTGTTACAAATTTCGAAGTAGTTTAGTTATTGCAAAACACACCTAAGCACAACAAGATATTTTTTATGGCTGTGAGAGGAAAACAATTTGTGCAACAGTTTTCAAATTATTGAAAGATAGTTTAAAGGACTTAAAAATTAGCAACTTTAGCAACTTTATAAGAAAACCCAGATAGTAGGCTGGCTCATAAATCTGTGAGACTTATTTCTTTTAGAATTATGATTTAATGAAGTACGGGTCATAAACTTTACTACCGATATCCCAGTCTTATCTTTAGGTATAAAAAGAGACCACTTGTGTGGTTCAAGATGGAATTTGAACAAGTGGGGGATGCCACTGAGCCCCATCAGTCCTCCGCCCCGCGATGATCGCGCATTTCACCTCATCCCATCGGAAGTGCGATGGACATTTCTGGAAACTTTTGGCTGTTTGTTACCCAGAAACAAAGCGGAAGTATTTTAGTCGAAGAGACAAGTCTTGCTCTGGTGCAGTCCAAAAGAAGATGGTGCGGTTCAAATCTAAGCCTGGACTTTACATAGCGTATCTTTCTGTCCAACGAAAAAGAGAGATAAAATTCATTGTCTCTTTCTTCGTCCTATAATTGGTTTGGTTTTTCGGCGCGCAGCGTGAAAGTATGAATGGCGTATACCGGACCTACAGTTCCCAATCTACGAAGTCAGGCAGAAGTACGATTGTGACTTCCCTGTTTAAAAGTGAATTACTAAATTCACAAATTAATCTTTATATAATGTAATGAAAAAAATGTAAAGCAGATTCTACTTCTTAGCAACTTCATGCAGGTACTATCCACTTGCACACTATTTTAATTAGTTTTGAAGCGGGAGACAGTCACTAACAGGAGTCACGCGCTGGTACCCTATGACACCACTCCAAGGGCTTTGGCCTGGAAATGGACATTGCTCTTTTTCCCTCCATTTGACAGATTTATTAACCAGAATTTGCGAAATTAAGCGCAACTTTGTTGCGCTTACCTTGCTAATTCTGGTTAACGCTTCCTTTCTAATTTACGTTTTAACATATAAACTAATGAGAAATTGCAATTAGGCAATTCCTAAACTCGTCATCTTTATGATGACAACAAACCATAAATCAGCGAATGACATCCTGTCAATGTCTCCTTCCTGCAACTGCTTAAGTATAAAAAGGTTCATTTTTTAACATCAAGGCAGCAAGCAACTGTTCAGAAATCTCACGCTGAAGTCCTAATAAAGTAATAAAGTCTCTCACTCTAAAATCACAAGTCAAGTACCTATCTCATTCTCTCTCTCTCTCAAGTCTCTCCGCCATCGCAAGGCCGTTTGCCTCCGCAGTCATGATCCTCCACGGCTCCCATGAATCAGCTACGGCTCTCAGCCCTTAATCCTTAAGGTAAATGTTCTAAATTCCATCAAAAGATTCCGGAACACATGAACCTAAAAACAGGCCGAAACTAAAACCTCTGGAAAGACTGCCTTTTCGTTGCTGGACAATAATATTTGAAAGACTTTCTATAGCGGAAAAAGAAGATTTTTAATCATAGAATTGTGATTTCCCTATTAAATCTCGAACGAAATCTTCGACTACATGTTGCAGATACTATCAGAAATTTTTCTTACCTACGGATTTGCGACATTTTCAGCTCTCGCTTCGTCTCTAAAAAATTCAATAAAATAGCGACAGACTTCTGTAGACGAAGTGGCGGAGCCTATCTACGCTTGCCCTGCCGCAATTAAATTTTCAACGTTCCGATTGGTCAAATTTTTTATTCTGAAACCTCTCTACCATTTTTCTTTGCCGAAGTAAGCTACACATCTAAAAGTGGGCTGGAACTCGCCTTCAGTAAAAAAATTTGTGATCTCTTTGGCAACCGCCTACAATCTCTCCAAGTTACCTTGGAAGCCCAAAAATTGGAAACTTTTATTTCCACTCTTCAGCAATGTCCAAACATCATGTCACTGGACTTCCATGTTTCCGAAAATGATGATTCGACATTTGTCCAGGATACTACACAAGCATCTTCCGAAAATGCCTTCCAAGAGCTGAAACTTGCAAGGCTTAAAAAACTCAAGGTTGACGGAGTTTTGCACAAAATCTTCAAAATTGTGCAAAACTAGATATAGATTTCTCCAATCGAGGGTTATTTAGCAACCACTCTCTCAAAGAGCCCGGCTCCATCAAGATCATCGACTTTATATGGCTTCGCAATTTTGCAAAATTGACACTTAGATTACACTTTGACCCGACTTTTGTCGCTTGGAAGCAATTGGTGGACTGCGGTACAATCACGATACAGAAATTATCTACACGCTCATTAATAGGAGAACATCCAGGTAACTTTGACCTCTTGACCCGTTTTTTAGGCAACTGTAGAGGCTTGGAATCCTTAACCATGGCAGACTTTCACATGCCGCGAGCGTGGCGCGGAGGGAACGCCATAGTTTCAAATACCAAAAGTGACTGAGCTCACGAAATTGAAGTTCCGCATACTATCAGGTGACGACCGCCTCAAACCAGTATCCGTCGTCGTGTTTGTTCCGATTGGATATAGAATTTTTCCGAACTTGAAAGTGATAACGATTTGTCCGTCGCTTATGAATGATATTTTGAGTTTTTACCCTAAGAATTGTTCCCTGTCCGTAACGGTCAAAAGTTAATTACAAAGGGTCATAGATACTTTGACCAGGTCAATACCCTGCAGTTTAATTACCCGAGTAGTAGTGGCTGTTGGCGATAGCTGTTCCCGAACATTTGCCAACTAACAGTCACTGTTAGAAATGCACTTTGTCTATAGCTTTTAATAATCTAAGTATTCTAGCCTCTTAGCATTCTCTGCCTAATTTAATGTCACTATCTCATGCATCCTGTCCTATATTCTTGTCCAAGAGTTGATGAACTCTCTCAATTGGAAACGCCTATTTTTCTTAAAGCTTTAGGATTAAGAATCATTCTAAAGTTAGTCTTAATTGGCCTTTTCACTTAGAAACTTAATTAACTAAATCTACAAATTTCAACAGTCACCATCAGTGAAACTGGGCAACTTCCCAGAAGGCTTGAAGACATGTCACAATTAGTTAGGATAATATGGCATTAGTCTGCTGCTAATTATTTATTATTTATTTATTTATATTTCTTAAAGGGTCTCCGAGGGACGCAGCCCATGAGACCCGATAAACTATACTAGTTTTAATTTAAACGTGGTAACAGTTCGAATTTGGCTTCTAATATTAAGGATGTTAAGAGTAAAGTAATTCATTCATTGAATCAACTAGAATATTGAAGGACACAGAATTTTTATGACACATGTCAAAATGGAAGCAATAAAACATTTAACCTTCTCATTCAGTTGCCTCATAGAGCAATAAACCTAGATTCCTCTTTAGTTTTTGTTTGTCATCAATTCGTAGATAATAAATTCCAGTCATACATTCTTAACAACCGTTTAACATGCTTAAGTTTTAGTAATTCATTTAATCCGAGTTCTATTCAAAATTTGACCTGAATTCAAAGAAGTATAAACACTCTACGGAGATGACTTAATTGCTAATATTTTTAAAGTTTAAATTATTAAATTATTAAATTTGAATCATTGCTAGAGTGCAAATAAAATGAAATATTTTTAAAACGTAAAAATAATCATAAATAAAACTTTAAATCAGTATAAATCAGAAATGTATTTTATGGTACAGTGCAAATTAAATTAAATTATTCAAATTAAGCCATTAATTTGGTTTCTGAAAAACATTTCCGCTTTCGTCAACAGTATAGCATGATTTTGATTTGCCGTCTTCAATATACAAAAAAATATTACGGACGTAATATTTTAAATTCGGCTTGACCTGTTTCAGTTCTTTACCCTTCTCGCGTAAAAGTTTCTGTTGCGTTGCCTCCTTCCAAGTCAGTTCAGACGAAATGTAGACATCTTTTGTTAACGTCATTTTCTTTAAGTTTTCGCTTTGCTTTCTTTCCAATGCGTCTGATGTCGTCATAGTCCATGTCAGAAAGGCCTAGTTTTTTGAACAATTCCGTAACACTTTTAATTGTTTTGAGCGGGGTTTCGTCAGCGTTTTCCTCGAGATTCCGAATCCGAACGGTGTTTCCAATGACTTCTTTGCGGAGAAATTCTAATTCGGCATCTTGCTTCTTCAATTGATTTTCCAATTTCTCACAATGTTGTTTGGCGTTTGTTGTGCTGCGGTATATTTTGTACGACCTCTCTGCTTCAATTAAAAGGGCCCAGTTCTCCGGTACGGCATCGTCATCAGAATCCGAGCTGGAAACGTCTTCGGCTTCTTGCTCCGCATTACGTTTTCGTGTAAATGGAAGGGTTGATTGATGCGTGGATTTGGCTTTTGATGCAATAGAATTTTTGGATGTGTTAACTGCACTTTGTTTCTTACGAGTTGAAGAAGGCATTTTACTAATTGTCTCAAGAATCTGGAGCTGCTTGAGAGATGTGCTCTTCTCAAAGCCTCAATTCGAACTTCGAACTAGTCTGCTGCTAATGATATGCAGGAATGTGGTCGGGCGACGTTGTCGCTGGTCATGTGGTGTCATGGCGGGTGGCGGACTGGTTGTCCTTGGGTGGCGTGGGGAATTTGGGTTTGGTGTTGTTTGGGGTTTGGGGAACTTTTTATGGTGTTGAATATTTTTTTCCTTGGAGAAATTAAAAAAGGGACAATGGTCAGACGTGTTAAGTGGAGGGCACTTTGACGAAGAGGGGACCCTTTGTTTTATTTATGGCTTGTCGAGTTGAACTGAAAATTTAAGGGGACAAAAAGGGATTTTGAGGGAAAAGCGTTGTTTTTTATATACACGCACATTTCAGTTGCCTTTCAAAATCTGGTTTTAGTGCAAGTTGAGATCTTGTATTTTTCAAGTTTAAATTTTTCGAGTTATTTTAATTGTTAATTCAACAAGAGCAATGGAAAACATTGAGGATCAAGTTAAGGAAGTGGTCCGTTGGTTAGTAGACGCCGTAATTGAAGAAGAAGACATGGAGAATGCTTTGGTAAGTGTTTATTTTAATTTGGTTTAAAGTAGAGTTTGTAATTAAAGTCTGGCCATTATTTTAAATCCTGTTTAGTATTAAAATGGCATCTAATTGGTAGCTTTATTTGTTGTATACTAACGTTTTTTTCTGTGTTGTGTAATTTGATATTTGTAATTGTAATTGTAAATTTTAACAGTGATTCAAGCATTTAATTATTGATGTATTTTTTAGGCAAAGTGTTTCAACTCTGGAGAAGACAGCGATTGCTTTGTAATCTACCAGGAGAATCGCTTAGGCAGCCCTCCAAGAATTTCGCCGCGAGAAAATATGGTAAGTTCTTTTCAACATTTTTTTAACTTGTCAAATGTAAATCCGAATTAGTATTATTAATTTTTTTAGGCTGAGGCTAATCAAGAAATTCTGGAAGTTAACGTCGTTGCTCCAGAACCACTATCCAAATAGGAGAGGTTTTTGTTCGTATTCGTTGTCTGACATATGTGATAACTTATCACTGATAAGCTTTAATTATAACAAAATATTAATGAAATGTCTCTAATTGAAATATTACAGGTCCATGAGTACCAAGTACGGAGAAAGCCAAGAAAGGAGAAGAAGGTGAAACATCCTAAACCACGTGCACAGCTTTCCGTAAGTGAATTAAGTTAGTATTGTTTTAGTTTTTATTTACGTTACTAAATTATCTATATAATTGATTAATTTTTAACAGCCGAACTTTTTCGATTTTTTGGATGAAGTTCCGAGGAAGAAAACCAAAACCAAGCGAAGACCACGGAAGGAGCTGTACTACACAGAGGCGTGGCAGGAGGACCACCACATTGTCCGGATCCTTGCGAATAGGTTTGGGGATGATGGCCGTGAGTGGTTTCGTGCGGACTATGGCAGAGGGCCTTGGTCTCACGCACAAAGGTATGAGAACTTCTTTAGTGCTGAAATTATTAGTGTTGAAAGTGTTATGGTCTACTTAATTTGAACAGGTATCAATGGGTACCCGCTGAGGACGTTTCAGCAACTGCGCTTGTGACCCAATTTCGAGCGCAGCTACGCAAAATGCTAAAATCCACAAATTCGAGGTATTTTAATAATTATCAAATAACATAGTAGCTACGAGAAATCTTAGATGTTATTTTCAACGATGAATTAACTAGGTGTTATAATTTTTTTGTAGTTTAAAGTTTGGAGTAGGAGCCGAGGCTTCGTCTTCAGAGGACGAGGAGGACCAATTACTCAAAATAGCCATAGAGGTCTCCAGAGCTTGTGCTCAATTGGAAATGGGGGAAGAGAAGTAAGTGCTAATTTGATAATTTCAATTACGTAAATGCATTTTTTTTTACTTTTTCTTTTCTAATTCTAGCATTCCAGGCCCATCACGGAAACCTAGCATACTTTCCATCTTGGACATATTCATCAGACTTGTCCCGTTGAGTCCTGCTAATTATTTTAAAATTATGTATTTAGACGTAGCTTTTAATTAAACCGTGTATAACTTACTCGGACATTCCTCCTGTAGAAACGGGTAACAATGGCAAGATGTGCCGTGTTGGAAACGATTCGGTTGAGAAAGACGACAATGAAGAGCAACAAATGGGTATGTTTAAAAAGTTTGCAAATTTTTAATTTCAAAATTTCAAATGTAATGTAGTAATATAATTTTTTGTCATTAATTTACAGACAACGGCCAGTTGATACTGAGCTGACTGACAAAGAAGAATGCAATACAAAAGGAAAAAAATGCAACGCAAATGGAAAAGAAGAAAATGAAAAATGGCGGTGCATAGAAGCCGGTTGCGATAAACTCTTCGCCACTCTACTATCGTTGCAAAGACACCATTTGCAAAAGCACGTCGCAGAAGCCGACAAAAACTACTTTGTTTGCCCAAAGTGCGGGTACAAAGCGGTTCGCAAGGATCACTTCAAATCACACGAAAAAAATTGCAAAAAATTTTTTTTCACATTTAACCTCTTTTATTCACAATTTTTTTTCTACCAATCATTCTAATAATTTCTTTGTACTTTGACTTTTTTTTAATTAAACGTATTTGAAAATAGTTGAAATAAATGCTTAAAAGTTATCATCTTGCGAGAATAACGACAGAGGGATTTCTTCTAGTCGTTGCCCCTGCCTTCTGCGTCTCGTACTTGCGTTGTTTATGCTCCGTCGCGCGACTCTCAATGCCAAGTACATTGTAAGTCCAACCAGCCGAAAGGTGACTGAAAGTGAAAAAAAAAAGAATTTAGAAAGGAACAAAAGTTGCGCTACAACGCATTTCTATTAAATTAAAAATTATAATTACCCATTAGTGTCAGACCTTTTCCCCGCTTGGGGAAAAGCTCTCACAACTAGAGTAGATTTGGCACGGAGACAAAGAGGCTTGGTTTGGGAAGAAGGGGATAAGAGAGTAGTACTTCCCGAGATGTCCTCGACGGAGGATCTCTCAAGGTCAAGTATCACTGTTTAGTTGAAGGGCTTGTTGGGAGTGAATAAACTATGACATAGTGCTGAGCACTTCTCCCGTGTTGCGTCTATTTATTCCATCAGGTGGTTCCAGAGTTTTAGGTATAGATATAGGACAACTCGGAGGATCAGAGAGGACCAGGGCACTCCGAGATATAGGACGATCTGACCTCTCCACAGGAGTTATGTCCAGGAGCAGTTCTCGGGATTCCCCGGAGCGGGCCTCTCATTGGTCCTTCGACCCGGGAGAAAATTTAAACTGTAAGAATGCTCATTGACGTGACTCATGAATATAGAAAAATTAAGCGACTTCAAGGCAAAACTTTTATTTTTCTTTCGTTTTGTTTTGTGGGGTCTGTCTTTTTTAAACCTTAATAGACTAACAGAAATTGTGAGAATTTTTCCTCCAAGCGATAGTTTGAATGAGGTTTTCGGAAGTTAGGTTTACATAAATGGGGCATATCAAAAAATTGAACCCACATTCATCTGCTTCCCCGTTAGTTTCATAAACGGTTTAGCACACTAGGCACTTGAAACATCGGTGTGAGGATCGTGATTGACCTTTTGAAAGAAGTAGAAAATAGGGTTGACGACAACACCAACAAACAGGGCACTCATAGTGCAGATATATAAATGAGGAATTGAGAATGAGGAATTGGAATATATGAATGAGGAATCAAATATTTTGTCACATTCGATACATAGATAACAGCCAATCTCGGTGGGATCGGAAACTTTTTTGGAACGGTTCGAGGAGGACGATGGATGGCGTCTAAGGTGAACCTCAAGAATGGTAAATTTGGAAATAGAAGGCTGCAACCGCAGGGGTTGCAAACCAAACGGTGCAAATCAGTAAGAAAGAGTCCAAAGAGATTATTACACCCACATGGTTGGGATATGCGGATAGAAGATAAGTGAGAAGATTCTGCTCGCACGTGGGTATAAATCCCCTCATAAGAAAAGTCATATCCCGGGTAGGAAGTCCTAACAACGAGGCGGACTTATTTTGATAAGTGCAAAAAGCACAGGAGTAGCGGCCATGAGCATGGATGGGGGTATCCAATTTTAGACGCTTCGGAATCCCAACTGTTTTTTTTAACATCAAATTAAATAGAGAAACCAAAGCGAAGGAGATAGGCTGAACAAATGGCTCACTGTGAAGTCCTTTGGGATTAGACCAGGCATCTGGCTCACGTCCAACTTCAGTTGCATCGACCGAACGGTATTCGTCAGTTCCACGTGAGGTACAAAGATACATAAACTCTTTCACAACTGCTGGAGTAGAAATGCTGCTCACTTTAGCTTCCCAACGGCCAGTTAGGAGAAAGGTTAATACCGTATCCTGCCGGTTTGACTTTTGAGCGATGATGCGAAGCATATTATCTCCATTCGCCGACTAGGAAAATATTCCACTTAATAAAAATAAAAATGTTTTAATACATATTTAAATAAACAAATTACGGCAATTTTGACAGAGGGCTCCGTTAAAAATTCCGTGAACAATACAGTTGCGTTGACCTCAAAATTTATCCCAGCAGCAGGGATCACGTCGCCGTCAGCATTGAAGTCCAACTTCGTTCTTGCTAACAACACCTGAACTTTATCCACAGCATTCGGATCATTAGATTTCTGATAAATAATATAACAATTAATAACCTCACTGCAAATAATTATCGCAATAGAATCATAGAATAACTTACATGAAAGATTCCGATCAAATCGAACCACGCCCTGCAACTTGACATTGTAGAGGTGAAGACACAACATATCCTCATACCAAGTGTATAGACTACGACGGCTAAAAAGGCTCGAGGATTGCACTCTAAGGAAATTAACTTGCCCTTTTCATCCAAGCACTTTATCTTGCTAGCGTTCTTCTTTTTGAGCAACAGTTAACCACTGAAAATTCACAGACAAAAAAAGTAAGCACAGTTTAACATCAGTGCGAAGAGAATTAAGGAAAAAAACTGACGTTCATCACATCAGCCATTAAGTTACGAGCAGCGACAATGGAAAGACCTTGACGACCAGTATTATGCCACCATCGACATAATGTAAATGCAAAGGACCGACGAGGTTCATTCTTCGAAAAAATCCAACGGATATCTCCCGATATTTGTTTAACTATAGAAAAATGATTTATTAAAAACATGGCCTAAATTGTAACAACGTGTGACCAATCTGGCCTAGAGCCACATTGGTCTCACGTCGTCACATCTAAACTCCGCAAGAAGCATTAGGTTACCCTAGGCGTAAACCCTTATTAGGCTAGTAGCTATTTAGAGAACTGTAAACCCACTTAATTAGAGAAGTTATATAAAGACCTGCAAGACATGATAACAGGACTTCTTACCACTTTAGATCTCTGATTGTAACTCCCTTCTTACATGGTAACTTTTTGGACTGATGGTCAAGTTAAAATAAGTGACCTATATAGTGACTTAGAGTAACCACTTCTAACATGGTTACCACATAAATTCGCCTGTTAGTCACTTATGTGACCCGGCGATGACACTCGGAAGTAGTTAAGTAGAGCGTTTTGCCATAGAAAAATGGAAGCTAAAATTTTCCTCAATTTCTCGTTCGCTCAAACATCCAGCTCAACCACATCTTTGCTGCAGCTTGAGTTTGAGAGAAAATTGAGATTGTAATTTTTCCTTGTACTCCTCTGCAGTCATGCCTAACCCCTTCCGGTCAAAGGGTCACCGAAGGGTCAAATATGAGACTAACAGACAAATTTACGTGGTAACCAGGTTGGAAGGGGTTAACCTAAGTCCCTATTTAAGTCACTTATTTCAACTCGACCATCAGCCCAAAAAGTTACCTTGTTAGTTAAACTGGAATCCTTTTAAAGATCACTTAATAAACGAAGAAGACAAAACGAACTCTTACTTTTTGTGCTGAGGAACACTATTGTGTTCCTCAGCACAAATTACGAAGACCCTTCATTGGCATTAATCTTGTCATAACACCTCTTAAAGGGTGAGTAAATGAGCTATCGAAGGGGGCGAGCAGCACCTTAGGTCACCTCTGACCTGAGGGGGTTGTCTCATAAATATATAACTCATTAAAAAGAAACCATACGCGAGTCATCCAGGTTTCAACATCGAGGTACGGCCCAAGAAGAAACATGAAAACGACAATTAGGCTGGAGTCGGTAACATGCTTCCTAGCATCAATCACAAGACGTAGGTCCCACGGCGGAAGACTGGTCTGGCGATGGGAATTAGCGGAACTCCCATAATACGCGTCGAAACGGCCATGCAAAGGCTTCACCAACGCTTTCAGGACGAGGAGAATGGGATTATTTAGAGGTATGCCCAATTGGAGAGCAAGCTCTATCTCAGACCCTGAAAAATTATGAAAAATATGTCACAAGCAAAAATCTAACGGATTTATAACAAAATATTTAAGTTACGTACCATAGTCGACAATCCAATCAGTAGACATGGCAAAAAGTAAGCTGTAGTAATGTAGAGGCTAGACACTCAACAACGAGAGAGCGGAAGAGAGAATCCGGAGGATGACTTTCCTTTCCTTCAGATCACTAACAAATACCATGCAGCAAAATTTCTCCCAAGCGAGTCCAATCTAAAGACCACACTCTTAAAACCGCTTCAAGATGCTTGTTTTAAAACAGTCGCTACCCTTATCCACTCCCACCCACATTCTTCATAAACACTGAAGGAGGCCTCCCACAACACCCTCGCCTTTACAACAAGGGCTGGAGCCAGAGTCCTTTTTATACAAAAGGGAAAAAAGACACAAGGTTAAAAATATCCTCCAGCTCCTCCATCAGAAGGGAATGTTGTTAATGAATTATGAACTGTGAAGAGTGACCGAACAATTAATACAGCAATAAAAAAGGCCGGTTCCTCTTAATGGGACCACTGTGACCCCCAGAGAGGTTAGCCAGTACTCAGGGTTCATGGTGGTCTTCGAGGAGGAGCGGCCAAAAACTAACACCACACACCCTAAAGGGACCAACTACTCACATCTAACAGGTAATCAGTTCCACATTTTTTTAACTCACATAATATAAACTCACATTTACGTATTTAGAAAACTTAAATTTGCATCAAAAGAATTTTAATAAGTTCACATTAATTTAAATTTGGTTATTCACTTACGACTTTCGCATTTCTTGGGCTTTGTATTTGCCACTTTCTCTGGAAAAAATTACCGAGGACTGGATGGTTAACTATCTAGAACAACTAAGGGCAACGGACTTCAATTAATTGTGGGATATGATCAATTACGCGATGAGCTCCAGAGGATTTTCGGGGTGGCCGACTCTGTCGCAGCAGAAATAAGGGCAAATAACCGAAAACAGGGAGTAGACGAGTCGATCGAATCATATGCGTAAGACTTATTAAATATATCACAACAGACCCCAATCTGACAGAGCAACGGAAGGTCAAATATTTAATACGAAACTTCCGACCAACTTTTTTTTTTTACAACAGATTGCACTAATGAGACCTCAAACGGTCCGAGAATTTATAACTTTAGAAAAAACTTTACAGGAGGCCAAGTCTATGTGATGGAGAAGGCACTGGAAGAGTTATCAAACCCACAAGCTAAAATGATGGAGCCATTAACCACATTTTTCAGTCCAGGTGGCCCAGGAGGGAAAGGACTCTACGCTAACAACCAAGAGGCGACGCAAACCTTCTTACAAAGAACGAACACTATCAACAATCCAAATTTATACCAAAACTCTAACATGCTTCCCCTCGTACAGTTAATTACAGGCACTACAAAATGCGCCCAATAATATTATTTGTTACAGGTGTAATGCACCTGGACACATCGCGACAGAGTGGTATGTTACCGCTGTAATGGGCAGGGGCATGTCTCGACGAAATGCCAACAAGCCGTATTTTGTGAATTCCACAACTCAACGTGACATTCATCGGCAACGTGCAGAGTACGGGAAAGGAATGAAACCGGAATGGCTGAAGGGATTAATACCCAACCCTGCTGTCCATCATACCAACACACACACCGCGGAGCAATGTTCAAAAAACACGAACAGGGGAACAGGGGCGGGTCCTCTACCCCAGGTTCAGGTGAACCCGCAGGTAAACTGTCTCAACCGTCGATTTTAGATTGTTCGAGCCAAAAAATCTTCACAATTGGAAGCTCTTTACTTCTAAAAATAACAGGTAGAT
Source organism: Bilobella braunerae (assembly GCA_034694865.1). Lineage (NCBI taxonomy): Eukaryota > Metazoa > Arthropoda > Collembola > Poduromorpha > Neanuridae > Bilobella > Bilobella braunerae. Next base: position 13,144 of record JAQFYP010001611.1, read on the forward strand.
TAAATAATCATTTAACTGAAATACTCTTATACAGCGGCGCAGAAGCATCCATCATCACTGAGGAATTAGTAGAACCGAAAACAATATATAACTTAGGGTACAAATTTCGATTGGGAGGTATTGCAAATGGGGTCCTTCAACCAGCGGGAGTAACACCAGTGTTGATTGACATTGAAGGCCATGTAGTTAATGTTAATTAATTAATTTTTTTATAATGTGTGTGTGATTTATTTAACAAAAATCATACTGTTTTCTGTAGCCCATTTACGGCAGCGACAATTCCGACGAAGAGGTATAAAATAAGGAAAAAAAGAAGACTGAAGTTATTATGAAGACTGGAACTCAATTTTGTACAATAATTTTCTAATGTCAAGTTTAATTTTATCAGTACCTATAGGTAACAAAAACCTCCTTTGACGTAGTTTGCTCTTAAGACTCTGACTCAATTTTGAAGAGTCAGTGTCAGAAATAAGAAAAGGAGCTAAAAACCACCGCTTCAAACCTAATCTATAATGTGAGGAATAACATGCTTTTATTACTGAGACATAGTTCTAAAAGTCACACAACAAATTCTTGTCATCAAGCTTGTAACCTAAGAATCTCAGTCCTTGTTGACTAGTTCATTTGCCAACTGTCAAATAAATCATATTACTGAGGCAGGTCAATCAAATATAGAATGCATCATAAATGGTTAGAGCCAAATTTCCCAGCAAACTTAAAAACAATTGTATCTCAGACCAAAATCATACACCCTATTTCCTAATTTAAAACAAAACTTTTCTATTTCACTCAATTTACTTAATCTATTATAATTTTGTTATCCTTCAGAAATTGCATTGTACCTCAAAGAATTTGTGTCACTAACAAGTAATAGTCATTCATTCAAACTTTTAAATGGTGTAAATAAGTTAAATAAACCAAGGCTAACAGCAAGGATTTTTCACTGAGAACAAATTACACTAATTTCGTGTTAGATTTATCCTCTAGAAACCCAAACCCACTGTTAACATTTAGAAAATAATTGTTTATTATTTCCAGGGGCTTATGGGCTCCGTCCGAAGCAGACCCTTTAAAACATATAATAAAAAAAGTATTGGAAACAAAAAGCTCTATCCGTCGGACATTTATCCGACGCTTATCGCGTTTACACCTATGTCCACTCCTCGGCGTTGCCACGTTTTATTTATATAGAAAATGGTTACTAATAGAAATAACTGGAATACCGCCCCTTCTCGCTTCGCTCGTCGGGTAAATTAAACATACCCCATGCTACGTGCCTCCGGCGGCAGGAGCAACAAAAAGAACTCGTCACTGAACAAACGATTACCAGCATGTTATGCATGAGTGGACATGGGAGTAAACAGCAGGATGTTAAAGTAGGAGGTTACCTCTGCCTTACTCCTGCCGCAGTTTTGGAGGGTTATATTATATTACAGGAAACTATTGTAGGGTTACATTCGAGGAAACTATTAGAAAAATTTGGCAACATCGTGGAGGGAACTATGGGAATGTTACATTGGCACCATCTGCCTTACTCCCGTCAAATTTCGGCTCCTGTACTTTTCCGAATTTCAGCGCACAGTGGCTCATGCCAAGTAACCACAGCGGTTTTCAAAATTCTGTACGCTAAAAATGTTTATTGTCACACAAAGAATCAATTTAATTAAAGTGAGCTTAATTCGTTCACTAAATTTTTTCCGGTAGCATTTTTTGGAGCGGTCGTAGGGCACCAACCAGTGGTGCGGTGCATTTGTGGGTCGCGGCGTCTGTCACCATGTCGC
>JAQFYP010001612.1:0-14919 GCA_034694865.1 Bilobella braunerae
TGCACGGCACGTGCACCTTAACAAACATAGGAGCATAAAACTATGCTAATTAACTAACTCCTAACTACACCGTAACAATATATTTCTCTTCCAAAATTGGTTTTTTTTTAGAAGAAACCACGTGATGTTGGTAGAACATAAATCTGTAAACTTGGATTCCGCTTTAAGGTATTTGTGTAAATTGGTTAAAAATAATTTCAGCGAATTAATGCGCAAGTGTAAAATTATTGGGATAATTACATTTAACAAATTGATAAATGTTTATAATTTCCCAGTCATAACGTACCATTTTTTTAATGTTATAGAATGGCATACACAACTTATTTTTACCTCTGTCACTTGTTTCCTGGGCTAGAACTGCCACCGCCGTTGTCAAAATAAAGAAATCGCTGCAAAGTTCATTTAACATAAATTAGCGTCATATAATATATGACAAAACCATTGTCAAGACCCACAGCATAAGTGTTGCCTGTCGTCAACTGGAGCGATGAATTTCAAAAGTGTTACTAAGCTATGAACAAATTCTTTGTGAAAAGAATAAAAATAAAAAAAATTGTCAAAATGTCACTCGTGAATTTTGAACTTTCAAAAACTTTGTAATGAAAATTATGTTGTGAATTAAATTAATACCTTGGAAATTTCAATCATAATAAAAATTAGGCTACGGTTTCTTTTAATATTTTTGGGAAACAATCTCTGAATATGAATAATAGAATTAAAACAAAGTTTTCTGAAATACTTCTAGAAAATTGGCATCTCCAACTTCTTGTAAACAACTGTGTATTGAAAAAATTTAATTGCGCATGACTTGGTTGCATTAAGTTTATCAAAAGACTGATCATGAAAATAAAATGATTGCATGCTCATTTCATAAGCTTCATTCGTTTCTGTCCAAAAAATTTCATTGCAACACAAGTTCTGAAGTTTGTAGGTTTGTCACGGAAAGGAAGTCAGTCAATTTCAAAAATAGACATTGTTCGGAACAAGAATTATCATACAACTTCAAATTATCAGCAATTATCATTCTTTCATAGTATTCACTAAAAATTATAACTGTAATTAAAAAAACTAATATAATTCTGAACTAGAAAATTACAACCAGTTTTCAATAAAACGTTTTAGATGATGATGTCCATACTGTCATAATTATAAAAAAAAATTAAATTTATGAAAGCCAAAAGCAAAAAAAATCAGTTCATACGAATCAAGTTTCACAAGTTATCTTTACTACTGCCTCCCGTAGGAAACAAAATAAAAAAGCGAAATACTTTTATTATTATAATTATCCGTTTTAGAATCTTACATGTAGTAATTAGTAATTAAATATTGAATTATTCAGCAGCGCTGATCGGGTCCAGGAAGGCACAGGAGCTGGCCGAACTTCTAACTTGGATAGCTACCCCCCGTTCATAATGGATGCTTGAACATATGCTAGAACATTCAGCATCATCAAATGGTCTTTGCTGGTTTTTATCAGTGATGGTCAAGTAGTGGTAGTTCGCATTCTGACCAAAGTAGAAAGTTTTATACTCTACAAAAAGTTCAGTAGGTATATATTAAATTTTTTTTACAAAAACAGTACATAAAAATTAGTTTCTCTGTAGCCTAGAATACCATATAGCAAATTTCTTGATTTTAATAGATTTTTATGATTCATTATTTTACAATCTTTTTAGTATGTTTTTTGAGGGAAATTTTGACATTTTTGCTTGTCAATTTTCTTTAATATTTCAAAAGGTATTATATTATCATCGGCCAAATGACCTCAATAACGCTTGTTCATTTTATTAACATAAAATGTAAATGTTAATTAAAATTACTTAAATTGCAGTTAAGTACAAAAAATTCGCAACTCAAGTTTTTAAACTTTTGCAGAAGACATGCCATTTAATAGAAGAAGGAATAGTTCAAAAAATTGTTCCAACTTTTTGGAAAATATTCTTCTTAATTTTTTTGTTTTCTGAGAAACTTTTGTGATTTGTTAAAACTTTTAAACCGGAAAAATGTATAGTGGAAATTAAATTTAGGGTAACAGCCTCCAGTTTTAAAATTTGAAAATTTACTTCAATACTAACATGCAGCTGCTGTTGAGAATATGGCAACCAAGAGGAGTAATATAAATAATATCTTCATTTTAGCAATTTAATTATTAGTATGTGGTTTTCAGCAAATTGAATTCAATAAAATAATCGGTATTTGCGGGCTATTTTATATTTGTAAAGTCGCACTACTCTTAAGATTAGTCTAAATTTTTTATCTTTAAAATAAACAGGATTGTCACACGTTTTGACAGGATAATGCAAGTTTTATCAAAATAAGATTGCATCCTCATTGCTCATTAATTCATTCAAGTCTGTCACGAGGATTTCATCATCCGATAGTTTTTAAGTTGAAATTGCCAAATAAATTTTTGCAAATTTGTTACAAAAAGAAAATTCAAAATTTTTTAATAAAAGCAATAAGAAAGTAATAATTGTCACTACAAAAAAGGTAATATTAAATTAAATCTATACTATAAAATCATTGGTCAGTCCGTATGTCTGCTGCCCGACATCAATGCCTGAAAAAAAAAACGCTCAAGCTGCATTCGCCATAATTTACACATAAATGGAGTATGAATCTGACAATGAGATGGTTTAGCGCCAAATTTCGGTAAAAATTTACTTTCGGTTTCCAGGGTCAAAGGTCAAATTTCAATACACCCCAAATCAACGTATTTCTTCCAATTCTGAAAAAACGTTGGGGCTACTGGTCCTAATTTTCTATACTATAAAATCATTTGTAAATATGCTGGTTTCAGGCTAAATTTTAGGTAAAATATACTTCCAATTTTCCAAGGTCAAAGGTTAAATACCAAGGGCCTAAAATTGAAACGTGGGTTTTCCTATCTTGCGAAGGATTTTTTTATTACTTATTGGTAATTATGCTAAACATTTATGGAACGCAAACGTCGTTGTGTAATTTGTCGAGATGTGGGCATTTTTCTTAGAGGTGGTAGTTAAGGCGGCAAATGTCATCTCACAGCTCATTGGCAGGTTTGCAATTTTTCGACTTAAGCATTATACAATATGGTCCCACATTGACATCTTTAAGTATTTTTTTACTTAACCCTAAAATAACATTTGCTTCACAATTACCAATTAAATTGCCTGTGAATAAGGATGAGTCATACCGCTGTAACGGAAATACATTTTATAATCCAATTTACAACATTTTATGTTCTAGGAAAAATAAAACTTCCAAAATTGTAATGATTAGATTAAAATGAATTACTAGACCTACTAATGACGCACTGATCAGAAGCACGAGAAGCTTTTCGTTATCGAACTTAAATTTTTTCACAATACACTTAAACAGAGTGCCGCAAAGTGGGCATTTTGTTGAAAGTATTCAAAAACACAATACAACAAGCTAGAAAGATCAGTTTACATTTTAAAACCAGACATGAAAATTGTCGATTTCCTTGCATTTGCGACACTACTTGTGTCAACCGTATTGGCGAGACCTTCCCAAAATGAAGAAAAACGACTTGTTCAAATCAGTGAAAAGGATCCGGGACAATGGATTTCAGAAAATGAACTTCTAGCTTTCAAGAAAGCTCACGTACATTTTATTGACATTACGGATAAAACTCCTCCAAAAACTCAGTCCTCGATTAAAGAAGAACGTAAGTAGATTTTGAAATCAACGTTTTCTATATATAAAATAATATCAACAAAAACCACACAAAAATGTGCTAATACTTTTAATAATAATTTTAAGTGAAATTGTTTTCACCGGTTTTTGGAAAGGTTGCTCTATATTAAAGTTTGATTTAACAAAAATCAACAACCAATTTGTGCAGTATCAAAAAATGTACAACACTCTGCACCGAAAATCAAACAATAAAAAATAACCACCCTCACGTTTTAAGATTAACATTTAAACATTTAACATACAACATGCTTTTTGTTCATATATAGTAGCAGACATTTGGCGGCAGTTTGTAATACAAATAAGTATTTTTAAATGTATAAGTGCTTTATTAAGTATTTTTAAATATATTTGAATGGGAATTCCGGAGGAAGTAGTTTTTCATTCTGCCACAAACAACGCTATTTCTCATTTGAGCATTAACCGTTCCCGCACGTTTGTTGAGCACTACACATCGTACTTTAATCGTTATTATAACACAAAAACCGGTTATGACTCTGCGCTCTGGCTTCTTTCGCAAATACAGTCAACTATTAATGAAAGCAATTATAATGGTTCTGCGTCTGGAGAAGTATTCGCGCACTCTTGGCTACAACCGAGCATCATTGCACGCATCAACGGTGCAGATCCGTCCATGTCCTCTGAAATTGTGATTCTCGGTGCACACCTGGATTCCGTTAATTCCAATCCGAACTTAGTTGCTCCCGGAGCTGATGACAATGCGAGTGGCTCTGTAGCACTATTGGAAGCTTTCCGGGGACTATTGCATTCCGACTTTATTCCAAAACGAACAATTGAATTTCAATGGTATGCCTGCGAGGAGGCGGGACTCCGTGGCTCGCGCGAAATCGCATTACTGTATGACAACAACGATGTGGACGTAGTTGGTATGATGAACTTTGACGTCATTGGCTACAATGTTGGTAGAAACACCGTTGGAATTATTAGTGATTATGTCAACGCCAAACTATCAGCATTCCTGCGACTTATTGTAGACGCATACCTGGAATTTGGTTGGGAAGATGTTTCCTGCGGTTTTGCATGTGGCGATCACGTCTCATTCTTTAATTTGGGATTTTTAACGGCTTTTCCAGTAGAACCTGTATTTTTTCCAGATATGCACACCGTCAGAGATACTGTTGACCGACTAGATTTTGTTCAAATTTTAGAATTTACAAAAATTGCTGTCGGTTATGCAGTGGAACTAGGTCAACCACATATTTTTTAAAATAAAACCTAATCACCTGTATTTAACAGAAAAGGGAATAAAATAATTAACATTGCCTTATAGTTTTCATCAATCACCGTAATCGCGTTCTCTGTACAAAAACAATTTTTTGTTTATAAAATTTTTTAAATCCATTTTAATTCTTTATGGTTTGAACTAAAACGTTGTCTGCTTGGTGAAAAGCACATGATAGGGTAATATTTATAAACGTAACCAATGAGTTTTGTTTATAATTAAGGTCGGTGCAAATTCTTCCGGTTTGAATTGTAAATTCCAGATCAGTAATTATTATAGTTACTTACTTTTGTGACCAAAGGCGTAATTGATATCAGCTGTATACAAAGTTAACCCATTAAGGAATGCATTATTACACTATAATTATTGTATTAATCTAAATAGAGAAGAAATTACTAAACAATGTTTGAAGTGGCCCTTAAAGGACCTTAAATCAAGGACCCTTACACGTAATTCAAAAATTGTAACACTGACAATGGCAATGTAACCTAATACTATAAGTCCACTATAAGTCCAGAACACATACGGAATTTAAGACGTATTCTTTTACTTTGTGAACCTGAAAAAAACTTTTGCAATACTTGCTATTTTTTTAATTATAATAATTTTCAATTTAATGGTCCTTATTTAGAAAGATTTCTGTAGGGCTATAAAGTTAGTATAAAGTAAAGCAGAGGTTACCCAGTTGTTGGAACAGAAATAATTTTGTAGTGGTTAATAATACAATATCATTTATACAATATCATAGCTTATTAAAATACGCTTCCAATGATAGGTTAAAAAACATTAATGGGCTTAACTTTTCATTAACATCCCCACCCTTGATTTCATGTTGACCGTCCGCTCTGCGGGAATGTCAATTAATGCCTTTACCTTAACCATTTATAGCCGCAAAAATTTGTTGGTCGACAAATATATATGAGCAATGGTAAAATTAAATTTTTATATGACCTTAACTTTTGTATTATGGGCTCACCTAATGCTGCTGTTGTAAATATTGCTATCAGCGGGGGATCATATTGCTTTGTGTTTGCACATTGAATCGATTTATTTTAATTTGCTAAAAAATTTTACTTTTTCTCTTTTTTATGATATTTTATTTTTGTAGCAAACCGCATGATGTATTGGTAATAGTAAATACGCACTGTAAGTATCTGCGGTTGGCAATGGTTATCATACTTAGACATTTTATTATTCAGGAAATTTGTACTTCAAAATCACATCATCAAAAAATCAAACACGATAATCTTACCTATCAAAACAAGATACGAAAAATTATTGCAGACTCCGTAAGTCATGCTTCACACTTCATCCAATTCTGTCAGAAAGTTCATCATTGACATTTTCTGAAATTAAAATTTCTCAAAAGTAGGTTACAAAAAGCATGTCGGTCATAAGGCAGCCTTCATTACAAGAACTAGAGAGATTTTCAAAACAATTAGACAACATAATTTTTGTACCAAACAATTTTTATGTTCTATAACAAAATTTATTGTTTATATGCTTATATCAAATATTTGTTCAATTGTTCATTGTACCTAAACATAAAAGATGAGGTTCTCCACGAAACTATTTTGTAGAATTTTGATTTCCAAAATTACGAAAGCTTTCATCATTTAGCACATTTCATAAATCCCGTTCCTAATTGATCTTTTGCCTTTTTTATTTTTTGTAAGAAATTGAATTGGTATTTAAAAAAAATGACCGGCAGAAATTATTAGTATGTTATCAGATAAGTTAGTGACAAACGGCATATTTTATTACGTCATGAGTATTTTTAGTGGGATTTGGTATCTAGTATACATGTGTTTAAAGGATTGAAAATTTTGTATAATTTACGAGGATTTGTGTTCGAGTTTATCAATTTAATGAGGCATCATTTTGCCTTTTAATCAAATTTTAATTCACTTAAACCTCGTTGGGTTATGATGTTTGTTATAAGGCAATAAAATCAGTTTTCAATAAAACGTTTTAGATGATAATGTCTCCAAACTGTAAAAATTATGGGAAAATTGTCAAAATAAAAATTCACGATAGCCAAAAAATCAGGTCTCGTTATACAAATCAAGTTTCACAAATATCATTTTCTTATGGCATTCGTATTACTCTCTCCCATAGAAAACCCAATACAATTACTTTTCCTTGCAATGATTATGATCGGTTCCTGGCAGGCACAAAAATATGCCCAAATTCTAATTATTGTAGCTGCCCCTCGTTGGTAATTGAGGCTTGAACATATGCTAGAACATTCAGGATCATCAAATGGTCTTTGAATATTTTGATCAGTGATGATCAAGTAAGTGGTAGTTACCATTCTGACCAAACGAGTAACTATATATATATACATAAAAAATTCAGTAGGCTTAGGTTGCAATGGTTTACATAAAAATTGGTTTCCCTGTCACCTACAATAGCATCTAGCAAACCGGAATTGAATGAATTTTTATGATTCATTATAATTTCAAGTTTTTGAAATTTTGCAGAATACCTAATAGAAGAATGAATATTTCAAAAAACCTTTTTGCAAAATAGACTACCGGAACTTTTTGTTTTCTGAGAAATTGATTAAAATTTTTGTGATTTGTTAAAAATTTTAAACCGGAAATTATTATAGTGGAGATTAAGTTTAGGATAATAGCCTTCAGTTTTGAAATTTGAAAATTTACTTGCAGCTGCTTTTGATAATATGACAACCAAAAAGAGTACTGTAATACGTGTCATAATTTTAGTGATGGAAGTATTAGTGTGTGGTTTTCTAAAAAAATTAATTTAACAAAATAATGGGTATTATGCGGGCTATTTTGTGTCTGTAATCGCAGGGAACGTGTGTGTCGAGCATGATTTATTAGCAAAAAATCTTTAGTTTTCCGACAAAATGACACTAATCTGTAGATTTCGGGTCCCTTTGAGACAGTCAGCTTTAGTCTAAATTCTTTGAATTTAAAATACGCAGGGTGTTGGATTTTGACAAGTTATCCCACATATCTATCAAAATATGATTGCATTAATTCTTAATTCATCCAATTCTGTCACAAAATTGTCATCATCCGAAATTTTGTAATATAAGTTGAAATTTCCAAATTTCAACTAAGTTTTACAAAAAGAGAATTTGTCAAAATCTAATGAAAAATTCTTAGAAATTTAATAAATAGAATGCTATTGCCTTGTTAAATTACTTATAAATAATGAGAATTAAAATTCGTAATTCGTACCATAAATTGAAATTTTATAGTTTGTTGTAGAAAAAACTGGGTCTAGAAAGATATAATGGACGACATCACGCTGATACCCAATCTGCATAAAAATACCTAAACTAAAATAACTAATTATAGTAAAATTTCAATACAAAGTGATAAACCCATCATACCATATAGCATGGTTTTTCGTAACAACAATTTTTTCTCTTTTGATGACGCTCAGGTTGGTTGTCGTTCGGTTGTATGACGCTTTCATGTAACCAAATAGAACACTGTATTTGGAATTCTGAGTATATGCTGTAGGATTACATAGAGTTGTAAATGCTATAAGCGTCGCAAAGCCGATTTAGTTAGCATAAGTATAAAGTTTTGACAAAATGTGTGTTAATTGCTAACGAGTGAGTTTGGAAAATGAGGTATAAAGTAATTAACAATAAATTAAATTAATTAAAAACCAATTAACCTGCTTATGTTGTTATATATTTTTTATAACCGACACAGTTGCAGCAGGTCCGTGTAAGTTACAACTTTAAGGGAAATATATTGGTTTGCTGCTTTCTACAGATGCATATTTTTCAGGAAATATAATACTCAATTTATATTATAGTAGATCTCCTCAAAATGTTAAATACTGATCAATTTGTATACTAATAATGTAACTAGCTTGGAACTAATTGTTGCTGCAGGCATTCTGTTTGTGTTTAATTGGCAATAATTTTTTTGTGTATTTATTTTTTCATTTGTAACAAAAATGCAATTGTATTTGCTAAATATATTTTTGATAATTGTGTAACCATTTTACAGGATTGCCCATTATTTTTTCTCAATTTTTCACTGCCTCAAATTTGGAACCATTTTGTTTCAATCGAAAATAATAAATTCGAATAAATTGAGATGAATTTAGCTAATCTGAAAAGTAATTTTGCGTTGGATAGTCTAATTGTGTCTGCATTAATAAGTCAGAACTTCATCAGATATTTTTAAGTGTTATTTAAAATTTATTTATACTGAACAGAATTCAGGAAAAATAAATTACACAGAACCTAAAGTTACTATTTATTCCTTCACAAAGCGCATAAACTATTGTAACCTATCAGAAATATCACCATGCACACACAAATGCAAATTTCCACCATAATAATTTATTCAAGTGCTTGTTTAGCGGATATTGTTATTTCATTGAACATAATTTTATTTTATTTATTGAAGTAAGAGTTGAAGCAAGTTTTAGATTTTCGATTACTCAAAAAGTTTAGCCGAAGACGTCGCCCAAATAACCAGGGCAGGAGCATGCGCATCCCTTTATTCCACTATAAGTTCCACAGGTTGGTTTACACTTTTCCTTCGTCTTGTTCCCCTGGTTCTTGCAGCCCAACATTTTACAGTCTTTGTTGCTGGTACATGGGAGGTAGTAGTAGTAGCCGTAGAAGTTTTCTGCCCTAGAGCAGGCGTCTTTTCCTTTGGCAGTCTCGCACGCCTCCTTGTTGCGGTACTGTACGAAGCATCCTCCCACCCTGTTGTTACAATTGACCTTGTCAGATTTGTTGGACGATTTGGGGCAGTCCTTTGACCCACCTTCGCTACTACATTTTTCTGGGCAGTTGCATTTGCATTTCTTCTTCATGTCCTTCTCCGTACACACCCTGTAGCAACTGTCGTAGTAACGGTCAAAAGCGGTGCAAGCCAAGCAGTTGCTGAAACTGCACTAAAGTATCGATTGTTATTAATTTTTATTCATATCATGTATAAATAATTTACGTAATATATTTAAAATCAATTTGCCTAACAGGTGTGGATAGAGTTTAGGTATTTATAACCATACACATACGTATATTTAAGCCTAATTTGAGCCAAATTTCAAAACAAAGTTATTTTTAGGATTTAGAAATTTTAAAGAGAATAATGAAGTTCATTGAAAAGTTCCAGAGTTCCAGAATTAAGCCAAAAAATTATTGTTGATTTTTGTTGTTTTTACAAATGTAATTTATAATAGTCCCCAGTTCATTCAAGTTGTGATTTTTTTAAGCGACAAATTTACTAAACGGGGCACCATAGAATTTTCTTCCACAATATATATATAAGATGTTATATTAAAATATGGTGTGTATAATTTATTTTTACCTCCGTTACGTTCTGGCCTTCAGCAATCAGGACCGTAATCAAAATAATAAAAAGGCTGAAAATTTTAATGAAAATTAGTTGAAATCCCGATGAAGTTAAATTTTTAGCAGAATTCAAACTTACAGCAGCATAATTTTTGGCTGTCGTCAACCGAAGCTCAAAAGTTGTATTAAGCCATAAAGCTCTTCCTAAATCTACTAGTCTAAAACTAGGACAAATTTTAGCTGTCAATTTCGAAATTTTCAGCTATTGTAAAGGAGTTGGAAATAAGGTTTAGCCTTTTGTAAATGTATTCTGCAAGCATAAATTGGAAGAAAAAATTATAGTGGAATTCGAAACTATTCATGGCATAGTTTAAGATTAAGAATATTATGCATAACCCAAAATTTACTCAAAACCTCTGCTTGAGCTAAAAATTCATTTAACACGGTTTTTCAACTGTTTGTGGTTTTACCCCACCATTGAAAAATATTTGAACCTGAATTAAATTTGTATGTAAAATATATAGAAGTGTTCGCGGTAAAGCTCCATATTCTGCAAATTTTAAATATATGTGTATAATAGGCTTACAATTTACAACAGAAGATGCAATAAATATTGGTTAACTTTGTAATTTTACAATTGGTGAAAGACTTTTATGGCACTACCAGAAAATATTGCATAAATTTTTCAGGAAATCTGAGGGTGTCCGTAGCCTGGCGTATGTGTATAGACTAGAACTTGATGACAATCTATTGCGTACAAGTAAACACAAATATTTATTGTTACACCACATTTTTTAATACAAAATCAACTATCACCAAAATCTTATAAGATTATATAAAATAGCATAATATAATGTTATATAATTAATAATAATATAGTACATATAAAATCAAGGTTCATGGAAACGCATTAATTAAATGATAATCAAAATGAACCGTGGCTTCAAATAAAAAACTGCATACCCGTAGTCCAAGCAAGTTATTTATTTTGAAACCATGGCGGGCAAACTAAACCTAGATTCCATTTTGTGTTTTATATTTAAAATTTTCCATTGGTTTAAGATAATTTTACATTTACAAAAATTTTTGTTTAGAGTTGATGCCACTTGTTTTGGAGTCTCTGACGTATTTTCTCAAACGATCTAACTTGCATCTTTGTGCATTTTGGTAGGATTTCGGTTTACGAGGGCAAAGTAAAAGTCGTGTGAACACCCACACGGTTAGGTACGGTGTCAGGAGATATGACCCCCTAAACATTTAATGACCCATGACCCCCAGTTTTTAAACAAATCGTCAAATAATAATGATGACGTTAATAATGATTAACGTGGAAAAGCACCAGGGCGGGATTGCACGTTGGATTGGAGCCCACGGTATGCAACAAAGATATCAGAGACTCTGCGCTGCCAGAAAAAGCACAGGTTTTTTTGCGCGTAAATTTTAAACCTAAACTTTTATGGGGAAACAACATTGCATACCGTGGGCTCCAACCCGGATTGCAAAATCGGGCCTCGGTTCCAACTCTGGCCCCTAGCTAAAAGGTTCGGTACAGTTTTTTTTCGAGCATCGCTTCCACACTTCTCAACCCGTAGAGATCCGTTGAAAAATTTGGTTTTCAAAGTTTGGGTACAGAACAGAGGTTGCATATTGCCTGACTTGGCAACAAATTTGGACGTGCAGTTTTTATTTGTAAATTGGTTGTGGCTATGCTTAGAATCTAGGACACTCTATTCACACTTCATTGAATTTTTGGAAGTTTACAATAGCTCTCCCAATAATTTTCTAGGTTTGTGTTGTCTAACCAACCTTAGCTCTTGTAGAATTAATATGGTAGCAGCGACGTGGAGTAGCAAAATGACGGAAAAAGCTTGTAGACAAGTCCAAGACATATATGAGTCCAATAACATAGCTCCCACAAAATATTGGACGTAATAAAATTTCTCTTCATTGTTTGGTGGGTAAACAAATGAAGAAATGATTAGTTTTTTGTTGGGCAGTTTTAAAGAGAACAACAACCAGCCAAGTACAACAACACTTCCACCAAAAACTTTGAAGGCACAACAAAATTTGACACCTAATCTGCTGCCACTTTGGCACTCGTCCTGTTTAATTCCGAAGATAAAATGTACCTTAAAGTATTAAAAAAAACGCGTTACCGTTGTAGGAATTTGAATTTAACGTAAATTTTAAAACTGTAAACTTTACTACACATTCGTTTGTCAATTCCACCACATTTTTCAGATGGATATCTTCTCGCGATTTTACTCTAAAAAGTTAGGACTAGCGAACGACTGCTTAGTAGGCTCTTATACTGTTACTCTTATACGCACACACCGCTTCCAACTCCAAGCTAGTAAATTATTTGAATTTGTTAATATAAAACTTTATACTATTCTTATTTACCCAAGAAAACCCCACAGTTGTTAAGGTTAGATTTAAATGTAAAATAGTTTTGCTATAAGGAAAATCATGAATTGGAGTATCTGCTGACAACTGTAGAAATAAATATATGGTACTTTTTCTATTTGGCAGGAGCAATTTCGGTATCTATTAGTCAAGTTTAAACCAGATTGTCAACAAGCGGACGGACTAGAAGTAATTGATGTCGTGACCGTGACAATTTACATAGGCTTTATTTAGGCTTTTATTTTTTGCATAAAAACATTATTATAGTTTATTAAAAATAACTTTTCCTTGAAATAAATAGCTAATTATTTCAGAATTTTTTCAAAATTTAACGCACGTAGTTACACGTTTTCTTACTGCGCGTAAACTCATAAGAATTATCCAGGCATATTAAAATTATGTCGTTTTCTTCCAATATCTGGCCATGAAGGATCACATTCAAAATTGTTGTACCAGGGTCATAATTGTCCGGGGCATCAAGGCAGCTCTTTGTAGTGCAAAGTGGGTTATTGCCACATTCATTGGGAGAGATACAAACGCCATAAAATTGCATGGAAACCCTGCAAAGAAATAAGTATATAATAACAATAATAGAAAATAAAACCTTTATAGTAAAAAAATACACTTGTAGAAAAACAATTGCTGCTTACTAGATACAAATGCGTAATTTGGCTTTTGTGCTGTTTGGATTTTTAAAGAAAATCAATTCAGATTTTGTACACGTTTGTTTTACAAAAAAAAAAATAAGACATCAAAATCAGGCCATTGCTACACGACATCTACTACGACATTCTAACTTTTGTAAATAATATGAATTTTCTTATTTCTGTAATAAATATACCAAGAGTTAACTCTTATGTAATTTAGGCTTCAGTAGATATTAATTTTGCCGCTTATTTTAGAAGTCTAGCTATATTGTGCTTTGAAATAGTATAAGAACACTGTTATTCAAATTTTGACTGATTTTTGAAAACTTGATTTTAAAAAAAAAATACAAGATACAAGGTAAACCTTACGAATTTGAATCCGGGTCCACGTGAGCTGCTGAGCAATAAATATATAGTGTTCCATTCAATGTCAGAGACAACTAAAATAAAAATATAAACTCATTTCAAATTTCGGTTTCAATTTTCAAAAGAATTAAAAAATAGATGACTTTAAACAATTGTTGATATTTGAGGTTTGTGTGTAAATTAAATAGTAGAGTTTACCCCATTAACTGGATCGTGATGCCCCGTTGGCACCACTTCAGCGTTAGTCATGTATATAGTCTTCATCAGCACAATTATGGCAGATTTAAGTGACATTGAAAACGTTGTAAGAGGTAGCAAAGCAAAGTTTGTAGATTGTTTGATAATTTTTTTCTTATTTGCAAGATTATTTATACGCTGAAACTTTGGTTTCATTTGACCAAACGATCATTGAAAATACAAGATTCTATTTTTGGAACAGATGCAATAACATCACATTGTTATTTTAATTACTCCTCGGCATTTGTACATTGAGTTTGAATCCAAGTGTGTTTGTAATTTTAGTATATTGCAAGTCGCATATTATGTAATGAATAATTCAGAGCCCTTGATATTTGAGCTGGCTATTACGTCTCGTACGGCAAAGACAATTGATGCGTAAATTTTTCTGGTGGTTGGGAAGCAAAAATCAAAGTGGCATTAAAAAGTGTAGTCTTAAATCACCCAAAGTTTTATGAGTGCTCAAAAATACAAAGCACTTTGAAGGGATACAGGACCCTTAAGTGCCCTTAGCGTCCCCTTCCCCTTCGAAAGCGCCGATCACTCCGCGGTGCGGCTAATCGGCGCACTGGAAAGAGAAAGGGGGTGGAGCCACATCGAGCCAAAGAACCTCGTCCTCCTTGCACACTACTCTCGCCGCATGCTCTCGCTACACCTGCCTATATTTGCAGGGAAATTGAGGAGACGACGCCTGGACTCCAACGGAGAAGGACCCTTCCTCTTCACGTCCGTCAACATCCTCAATTACTTCGATTAACTAGTGCTCCAATTGTCTGAAGCAACACCTTTCTTTAACTTGTAAGGGTTGGGTTGGTTGGTAAAGTGGTAATTATTTCCGCCTGTCTTGGGGCACCAGATGTAAGGGTTGGGCAGTGACCTCCACTGTCCAGTCCTTAACCAATGAATAAAGGGGGAGAACGGGTACTTAAAGGGGCTCTTTGGCCCTAGACTGGGTTTATTTGACCCTTGACCTTTAGCCTAAAGCCCTTTAGGGCTAAAACTAACCTTATGGCCGAAGGCCTAGA
>JAQFYP010001613.1:0-14912 GCA_034694865.1 Bilobella braunerae
CGAGATACACTTTCCTCGTGCTTTGGCACGAAGGCTTAAGCGCGGCGCACACTGGCTGCGTTGCATGCCGCGTCCTTTGCCCTTATGGGCAATTAACTAAATACATGTATGAGGTAATACCTCATACTGCTAAATTTCGTACAAAGGAAGATATTAAAACACAAAAATGCGTCTAAATAATTCATCGGCTAAACCAATAATTTTGATTGAATTTATTGATTTGTTTTAAATGGAATGTTTTTAAAAAAAATTGTTTGAAATGAGACGCTTTTGTTCATAATTTGAAAATCCCCGCGAGAGGTTACTTCACATTACTTTTTTGAAAATAATTTTAAGTATTACATTTAAAACCGACATAACTGCATTAAACTGTCAATAATACTATACGACTCAGCTCAGTTTTGTGTACGGATTTTATGTTTGTTAGTTTTACGTAAGAGGCAGTTTTTTGTGAACGTTTTTTTGGTTATGTAAAAATGTACTTTTTACTTTAAAAAATCGGGTTTTGGTCACCGCCAATGAATAGGAGTTGTATGCAGAACCTCTTGATTTTGTGTTAAATTCATTCGTTGTTCAAACATAAAATCATGACATTTACAGACATGTTTGACAAATCCCACGTAATTTGTCAAGAAAAAAGGTTGAAAACAAATAGACAGAAATAAGGAAAACTGTAACAAATTTATGGTCTAATGCATTTCAAAACCAAATATTCCAAACGAGGTTTTAAACGCAGTTCTCACATGGAATGAAATGATACTAAATTAAGAACTTCTTATACGTTCATTGCCCGTATGTTCAAATAACAATGATTCAGTAATTAAAGTTACAAACAAACTAACTATAAATTAACTTCAGCAATTCAGGTAGTCCACTAACTGCACTGTAACGTTCACGACGTACAAGCATGCCAAATTTCCACTTCATATATCTTCAAAGTTTGAAAAAGTCGATGAGTTTTGTTTTCGCCGGCATTGACATTTTTACAATGTTAATCAAAATTTGACGCATACTTTAAACTCAAAATTCGTATGATGAAAAGCTTATGGCAAAAATGTCAATCTTTACCAACAACATGATACAATTTTTGAATGATTAAACTGCAGGACATCTAGTTCAGTGGGAACATGTTCGCCGAATATTTTGCTATATTACGTTCTCCAGATTTTCGGATTGTGCGTCCTGTACGTATCTTAATGGATTGATTATTTAAGGCATTCCATAAGATCAGTTTTGAAAATCAAATCATGTTTTCATATATCTATCTGATAGATATATATAATGAAGCATGATTTAAAAACTTGAAACTTGATTTGAAACTTAAATAGAACATAAGGTAAATAGTATTCCTCAATCTTGCCATTATGAACATACTCAAGTTTATAAAAATATTTACAGTGCCCTTTGTCACGACATCAAAGGCCCCTACAGTTTACATACAGAGAATTTTTTTTGCTGCACTATGAGAGAAGGTATACGCATGTGCCACACTCAAAGGCACTTTTACATTTAGTAGGGAAGTAGAAGTTGAGGAAGGAGTTCCGAAAAGAGCATTTCTGGTTTTGGTCACACAAGGAAATATACGCAATCTAATAAGCGCTAGAGAAGGGCATCGCTCTTAATTACAATTTTAAAATAAAAATACTCCTGTCCTAGGATTGGTTTGGCTACCTAGTCAGTCATATTCGTCTACTCACAAAACGTTTTCGCATCATTTTCAAAGTTGCTCAACGTTCAAAGAAAATTAGTATCATTAGTTCGTACCAAAGCATAGATATAGATCCCTTCCAACTTTTTTCAACACAATTTTACCACTCGCATCTAAATTATTTCGACGAATGACATTAGAATTAGACTATAGTATCCTTTTAAAAAGATTAACACAATTTTGAAGAAATGGAAAGTTTAGTGAGCGCTTTATTGCATTCTGTTACAAAATTGTGTTCCCACTAATCGTCGAAACTTTACTCAACTCAGCTGAACTTGAAAGATAAACATCACAAATAAACTTTTTCTCGACTTCAAAAAACAACGCTCATAGAATTTTCTTCAAATTTTAAACTTGAAACAAATCAACCAACAAACCTTTTCAACTTGTTTCTGTCAAGTATTTTTTTTTCCGACTTGTGTCACTCACAAAATATTTTCTTGAAAAACTTTAAATCTTGAAAACTAATCGCACAAAAATAGAATATTCCCGAAAAACTGTTTTCGGAATTTTTAGGTTTTAGGGTCATTTAGGACCTATTAAACAATGTGGTTGCTCTCCACATTTTTGGAAGTTGTACTGCATTTCATTAGAATTAGTTCACCTTGTCTAAAACCATACACGGATTACTCTCAACTTTGATTTCAACACAATTTTACCGCTCGAAACTAAAAAAGGTTTAACGATTGACATTAGAATTAGACAAACGACACTATAGGGTCGTTTTAGTACAAATAAAATAAGTAATTTTAGGGCAAATGAAAATTTTAGTAGCGCTATATTGTACAAATATGACATTTCAGTTACAAAATTGTTTGATTGATTCCACAAATCGTTCATTAGATTCCGTCTTATGGTCACTTCTTGGTTACTTCGATGTTCTATACTACCCAACCATACTACAATATGTAGTAGGTGCCAATCCAATTGCAACTTGCGTATTCAATACTTGGTATTGAAGCTATTAAATTTAAAATAGTTTAAAATTTGCTATTGAATCCTATTGTGGCATTATTGTTGGTTTATACCGTGCGTGCGGATAAAACCGGAGAACAGTAAATTGCATTAGAAGAATAAGAAGTTGGTTTCAAAATATTCAAATTTCAACACGGTTAAATTTAGCCGTGGTTTCAATGTATGTTAACATACCTTGATACCAACATACCTGGATGCCATACAAGGGCTTATCTAGCTGTACTTTGGTTTAAAGTATGCAAGTATGACAATCGCAAGTATGAAGATACTTGCTTTAGAGGTTAGGAAGTTTTTTCTCTAATTAACTACGCCATTAAAATTATGGACCACCAAATGTACTAAAATTGTTATCGGCGCGCAAGTGATACACAACCAAAGTTTTTGTCATTTCAATTTACAAAATTTATCTAAATTGATACAAATCTGATTGGAAAGAAGCTAGCAACTTCTATTTATTACATTTTCTGAATATGTGAAACGGAACAAATTCAACATCAATAAATAGCAATAGTCAAAAGTGTCAATCGTCTGGAATTTTTATCAACAGAAACCAGAACTCCTTCTTTTAAAATGTTAGGTTTCAAAATTTAGAGTTTTTTTTCACTTCAGGGCATTTACCTATCAATGGAGGACTTCCGTATCATCCTGTCATAGGACGGTCTTGTTTGGCTAGTTTTAATTTTCAAAATTGAACATTTGCAAATAATGTTTAGTTAATTAATAATTTTAAGGCTCGTCTATTGAAGTAGATGGGGTTTGAAGTAGGGTGGAAGTATTATATATATTGTTACGTTGCTAACTCACCTAGAGTTTGTACCGAAAATACTGGCAGGAATGATCGTTGTGCATGTTGCATACCACATGATATATGATCGTTCTACATGCCGCATGTCACATTACGCATGATCGTTATACATGCCGCATGCCACATTATGCATGATTTACCGGGTCATCAAGAAGCGAAGGTTCTCTTCCACAGGAGATTTGGGAAAGGGAACCGAATATTTCTTGTATTCCCAATACTGTCCCGTGCATTTCCAAAAAAAACCGCTCCAACTAGAACGTAAGTAAATAGCGAAGGGTTTTCTTTATTTTCTCTCAAAATGCGCTAACAATTAACCCTACTAACCTATCAATCAATCGAGATTTATTAATTGAGTAACCTTTCAGTTGTCGTTAAATTAAGCGATTTGTAACCATAAGCTTTGTCTTCAACAACTAGTATGACATCTAGTAACCCTCAGCCCTTATCCCTTCTGTAACACTAACTACTTACAAAGGTACCATTGGAGACTACTATTACGGGATGACCCGTAAGGTCACGCTAGGAAATAAGAAGGGTAGGATCTTTCACATCTTCTGGTAGTTTAGCATTAGAGACTACGTCACGGGTGGTGGAAGTTGAAGAAGGGCAGAGGTCGGGATTGGGCTCGTGTCCATGCCGAAGCATGTAGATTTGTCGATCTACATGTTGAAGCATGGGAGCGAAAACTTGGAAATTTAATTGCGGTAAAGATAAAATTCTGCGGTTAAAACCCTCAGTTTTTCGCCCGTTTTCCCCTATCTCCCACCGTCTCCCACCGTCACCCGCCGACTTCCCAGGGGTTCGGTATTTATCCTATAAATACTCGGCCCGGGGAAATTGGAAGTCAGTCAGGTTTGGACTCCCCTAAGGAACTAACCTTTTGAATACTAACCAAAGCACTTGAATAAAAGTACACTTTTAACCTTAACCGTCGGCCGGAGGCCCTGCCAAAGGGTGGAAAGGTTTATTTCTAAGTAAACGAACTAGTACACACGGAAGGGTCTCCCGACCTCTACATTGCCCTTGGCAGTATTCTGACTGCTGCTAGGGAAAGCATCACCTGTACTAGGATACCCCCGAACCAACCGTTCCGGGCCACGAGGAAGGGACCGGAAACGGAGGGTAACACTACTATACTAAATTAATTTTGCCTACTCGGAAAAACCTAAACCGGCGTTGAAGGAAGTATTCTAGGGTTTCAATTTTCTTAGTTTCAAAATTTCCAAGAAACTAAATTTTAAATTGGTTAAATTGGTGAAAATTTTACACTGCTGACATTAATGTAAATGCTAATGTCAATTATGTCTCTATTAAGTAGTCAATCTCATAAATTTAATTCCAACTCAATGTGTAAAAAAACATTTTTTTTTCTAAAATGTGTTTCATTTCAAAAAGTTAAAAATTAATTTTTCTTTGAAACTTCGAATTTCATTTAATGCGATAGTGCAGTGCCGACTAAATCTATGTGCAGTGTTAGTTATGTAAAAAAAACTTTAGCCATAGATTCTTCCGCAAGCTGCGCTGGTTGTCATTTGAATTACGAAAAACTAGTTACCCACATGCTACACATTGTTCACTAATTAGTGTAGCTTTAATGTACAGTGCATTTCTCAAAGAACGCTCTGACTAAAAATGGAAGAATGACTGGCTTCATTTTACTCAAGACAGGCTAACAGTTGTCATGTTAACCTAGCGAGCGAAATGTACCCTTTACCGTTAGTTTTAGGTTTAGGTGCTAACCAACTTTTGGTCAGTAGAGCCTAAACAAGCCTGTCCTAAGACGGGCATGTTTGACTAGTATTTATCTAAATTTAAGTTCACTTCTTAAAATGCAAAACACGCTATATCAGCGGAGTACTGCACGGCATATTTATACCGTGCATTTGCAACTGCTAAATTACGTACAAAGGAAATTGTATTCAAGATATTAAAAACAAAAGTGCGTCTAAATAATACATGAGCTAAACCAATAATTTTAATTGAATTTATTTATTGGTTTTAAATGAAGTGTTTAAAAAAAATTGTTTTGAATGAGACGCTTTTTTTATAATTTGAAATTACTTAACGCGAGATTACTTAACATTACTTTTTTGATATTAATTTTAAATTAAATGTCACATTTAAATAAAAAAGACATAGGTAACTGAAATAATCTGCCAATTTCACTACACGACTCCGATCAATCTTATGTATGGAGTTTATGTTTGTTTAGTTTTGAGGCACTTTTTTGTGAACGTTTTTTTTTTTTTTGTTATGTAAAAATGTACTTTTTTAATTTAAAAAAAATCGGGTTTTGGTCGCCGCCAATGAATAGGAGTTGTGTGTAGAATTTCTTGATTATGCTGTTAAATTTATTTCTTGTTCAATAAAAAAACATGACATTTACAGACATGTTGGACGGATTGCACGTAATTGGTCGAAAACAAAAGGTCGAAAATAAATAGACAGAAATAAGGAAAACTGTACAAAATTTATGGTTGAATCGATTTCAAAACCTAATATTGCAAACGAGTTTAAATTGAAACACAATAGTTAACGACGCAGCTTGAACTTTATCCAGCAGAATGGCCTTGGTCCACTCAAAATTCTTCCTAGAGGACTCCACCTCCGCGGCGAAGCGATAAGGACAACCTCGTTGCGTCAAAAATCCGCTCGAAGAAAGGTCAAGCGATTGTGCTGGAGGGAAGTTGCAGTATAAAACGCAGTTCTCACAAGAGATGAAATGATTCTAAATTTAAGAAATTTGATTAAGAAATTTTTGTACATTCATTGCCCATATGTTCAACTGACAATGATTCAGTAATTAAAGTTACTAATTAATTAACTATAAATTAACTTCAGCGAATCAAGTAGTCCATTAACTGCAATGTAACGTTTACATTGTACAAGTATGCCAACATTCCACACAATTTACCTTCAAAATTTGAAAAAGTAATGGAGATTGATGAGATTTTCTTTAACCGGCATTGAAGTTTTTACAATGTGAATCAAAATTTGACGCATACTTTAAACTCATAATTTGTATTATAGGAAGCTTATTTTGAAACTGTCAATCTTTACCATGAACAATTTTTGAATGATTAAACTACACGAACTCTAGGTCAGTTGGAACATGTTTACCGAATACGTAGGTTAGGCTATATTACGTTCTCCAGATTGTCGGATTGTGCGTCCTGTATGTGACTAATTACATGTGACTAATTGTGATTTGTTTTAGTGTAGCATGGTGCAACTATTTTTAACTAGACTCCTGTGGAACTGATAATTTTTCTTGTGAAAAGTAGGTTTTGAATATCTGTTTGAAAGTAAGGGTCCCACTTTGGGGTCCACGTGTAAATGTCCCATAAGAAATCACAAAAATTTTAAATTCAAAACACTGTCATGCGCGCATGCGTGGAACTCAGCAGCTAAATTTTGGTTAATGTACTCACATATGTTTGGTGAACACCCTGTATGAAGTTTGTCTTGATCCGCGTGTTACCTCCTGTAATGGTCCCTTGTAAGTGCGACCGCTGCGCGCTGTCGATCGCATTTGAATTGGTTACCTGAAGCTCGCACGTATGCGAGCTGTATGATTCGTCTAATTGCACAAGACGACTCCGTTCAATTTTGTGCATGGCGGTTATTTACGTGAGTTTTACGTATTTTTGAATTTTACTGTACTTCTAGTTAGGATATTGGTATACGTAAAACAAAAGCTGAAGTTTTGAAAAAATATGAAATGCCATGACTTTTTTTGATGTTTTTTTTTAAAATTTCGTTATGATGAGCATTGGTACCTATTTTAATTGTATTGCAACAGTATTAAATTTTTTGGTTCAAGCGGGAAAGCAAAGGAAATAGGAGTAAGGCCAACCGTGTACAGTGCATTTTTTTTATTCGATTTTCCTGACTTTGTTCAGAATTTTGATGTAAATTTTAATTGCAAGGCGTTTTGCTCTCGGACACTTTTCCAACGCCTTGAGAAGGCATGTTTTGCCACCTTCGCCAGAGAGATTTCTTCGCTGAAAATTTTTGTAACATTTAATTACTTAATTGAGGTAATTAGTTAAAGGCTTATTAAGTTTTAATTTAGTAATTAAAAGTATTTAAAATAATTGTATTGGGCAATTACAGTTTATATTGTAAGCAATTGTTCAAAATAGATTCTCTCATGCATCTAGAAAATGTTTCGTATCCGTTCTTGGATCTCTCTCTACCATTTTCTACGCACGTGAAACCACCGCTGGATATGAATTCTGGAATTTAAAAAAAAATCAGGTTTGAAATTTGTTTGAACACGACGTAACGAATAATTAATAACAAGGACGACGAGGCATTTGCTAAATTCTGTTTCTCCATCATTGCCATGATCCCGTAACTTAGCCTCCCGAAGACCCAAAATCGGTGTTATCGGGTTTCAATTCGTGGAGATTATTCGCATTATTTCAATACGCTACTTAAGTTACGTGCGTTTGCAACGGTTTATTATTTTTGCTTGAACATGCAGTTGTAAACGCAAGAAAAGTTGTATGTACAATCACTCTATTGAAAATTCCTATTAGTATACGTGTATATACCCGTTCTCGGTTTTGGTTTTATCGGTTTAGGTTTCTCGATTTTGGTTTTCTCAGTATTGACCTTCTACCCCACCGCCACACAGCCAGCTAACACAATGCAATAAACGGTCACTAGTCAATAACAGTAATAAATTAATCTCAATGTAGTTAGTTTTAATTGGCAATAAATTTGTTTAAAATCATTACTAATGTTAACTTTAAGTAACTCCACTAAAGTTAAGTTAAATTTGTAACTTCGTTTGCTATTGTTAGTTAACTAAAATGTGTAATGTTTAACACTTAAATAAAATGGCACGTGTAAGTTTTTAATTTAGAAAATTTCAGCTACAGTTTGATATTAATGCCAAGTTAAAACAAATTGCTCATTACGAGAATCGTTTTTATATCTAAAAATTATTTTAATTTTTATTTTCGAGTTCAAATTTTAATCTATAATTACTACCGACTTCTGTCAATTATTTTGAGCTTATACAACAAGCGACATGTCAATCACCGGGTAAGTTAATAACGCCATGTTCAAACTACACAAATTTTTGTTCTAAAATCTTTGGATAAGATTCTGCTAAAAATTCAAAATAATAATTTTTTTCTCGATTCTTCCTCCGGTGTAGAACTTTTTTTTTATGTAAAACCAAACGCTCACAAAGTAAAGTTAACTTAAAAAATATGACGCTTCAGAGTCTTCCAAAATTTTAGAAATAGACGAATTTCTCAAAATTTAAAAATCATTACATCTGAACTTGACTTATCTCGGAACAGATCACTGATGAAAAACTTTTTTACAACTTAATAAAATAACCGAAAGCTTGCTTCTATGGGGAGTAAAACGGTTCGAAAATTAAAAGTAATTTTGTAATTTACTATTGCTTCAAGACTTTATTGTTAACAAACGTCCCCTCAAACAACAGCTAAGAAATTGTTTGTTTGTTTATTTTTTTCTTTATTCTAGGAAACCGCGAGGCAACTACGTTCAATTTTGTGTATGGAGTTGATGTTTGTGAGTTTTACTTGGAAAAGAGATGCATTGTATTTTGTTTAGGAAAGGTTAAATTATAGGTTTAGATAAACACATAATACTGTCATTTTGAAAATAAAAAATATGAAAAATATTATAATTCAAAAAGAGTGAACGCACTAGCAATACAGAAGATACCAATTAAAAAATTCAAAGACTTGCAATTTGTAGACGTAGACCAACCAAATTTTCAAAATTTTGATATAATGGATTATTTGAAACAAGAAAACTGACAGTTTGATCATTTAGAAATCAGCCCGTCCAATGGAAAGTTTATTTTTGTTTGACGTGTGCGTAAGAATGAAAATATTCATGATGGTGGGTTAAATGAATAATTTTGTAGTCAAACAAGTTCGTCCTAGGAAAGGAAGATATTATCAATAATTTCTCTCTCCTCTTGTCCAAGGACGGGCTTGTTTGGTAAGTCTCATGTGCAAAAATCAATACTTAAAACAATGCTGAATGAAATTTCAGTGTTTTTGTAGGGCAATCTCGCCCACTTACAAATACTATGGCAATGAGAGGTAGCGCCTAGAATCATCTTATAGGCTTATCTCATAGACGGAGAAAGCATATTCTCAATAGTAATGCTCTCTTTTTTCTTTGTGCATCCTTCCGTCCGTGTTTCGGATTGCAATTGCACTTCAAAACAACAATTACATTCTAAAACTACAATTTCATTCCAACAATGCAATTGCATTCCAAAACTCAATTGCACTTCAGAACAAGTACAATTTCTAATACACGGGCGCGGGAAATTTGGTTTTCCGGGGTATTACTACACACTCATGTTAAGCGTAGACCACAGCAATTCCTACAATTTCATTTATTAGCGCTGAAGTAAAACTTCTTTTTTATACGAAATTGGTTGAAATGTATTAGAAAGAATTATACACATACTTTTTTTTAGATTCGATAGCCATACAAGCCCGTCGGAGGACTTGCCTGACTATGATTCAGTTAAATTGCAAGCGACAAATAAAATAGTGTCTTAGTTGCAACATTGATCTTTTTAAGCTTTAGGGTAAACTATTTAGGTTAGGTTGAGTACATTATAGCTTTTGTTTATTTAACTTAAATTCGCTTACGCTCATTTGTATTATATGAGTTGAACGTCACACACTATTACTTTTGCCCTAAATTTGTCCTTTAAAAAAAGTATTCGAATAGTTCATAAGTTGTTCAAAGAAAATGGGATTTAAAAAATCTTATGAAATGATTAATATTTTAAAAATATGCAACAGGTGCCACATCAATTGTATGTACTTGCAACATAAGCAATTCCAATGGAGTATAGCAAGCTGTTAAATATACGTTTTTTGTTTACAAAGCAAATTGGGGATTGTTTCAATTGTTTTAATTGAAGCCTTTAAGTGTTCTGGCATTACAAAATTTCCCGCTAGATTACTGAAGTTCGTCTTTCACAATGTGGAAATTTTGTAATTTGAAAGATCATGTTCAAACCACAACTGTGTCAAATTACCACCTCATTTTCATCACTGTCAAGTTACCGCCTTTTTTCATCATCTCACTTTAATGTAAAGGTATAGCAAAGCGTCAAGTTACCACCTCACTACCTCAAAAAAATTTTTTTTTGTAAAAGATGAGGTGATGAGGTGATAACTTGACACAGCCTTTAAACCACACAACTTTGTTTTGTGAAATGGTTTTTTAAAATTTTTTGAACAAGCCTGTTTGCGAAATCTATTTGGTTCTTATTCAACTTCTGTTCTTGTGTCAAGACACAGGAATTGGAATTTTTTTTTGTGAAAAGTGCACCGAAAAGTCGGCTTAAAACCAGATAAGTAGAATGATAGAGGGTAGTTTGGTGCAAAGCAAAAACAATATTTGCTACTTTGAAATTTTTTTTGAAAACCTTTCTGAAGTAAATGTTATGTTTTTGAAATTTCAAAACATAGCTACTTCATTCACTCAGTGACTTGTCTGAAATTTTTAAATTTTTTAAATTAAAAAAAAAAAATTGTTTTTCCTTTCTTTAAACTCAAGCCTTGGACTCTGCAAACGGGTTAAAAACAAAAATTTTTTTAGATTTTAGATTATAACTTTTGTATTTTATTGTTAACTTAATGTATACTCTGAGTTATATAATTAGACTTTAAAACTAAATAGTAAAAAGACAATTAGTGAGTGAAAAACTTCACATTCCTGCGTCAGTTTCCTGAAACGAAAGAGTTAGGATGTGAAATTTTAAAAACGGTTTCAAGATTTAATTTTGTTAAACGTTAAATTTCAACATTAATTGACATTGAAGTATGGCGGATTGTCTTTAACTCCCTGCAGAATAATGCCCAATAACCTTATTAGTATCTAATATTTATATACTTTGGCTCGTGTACATGATGTCATTTAATTAGCTTTACAAAGGTTCATCATTTCACTAAAAACGGAAATACATTTCATTGACTATAATTTGCATAAAACACATTTAATACATAGCATTTGCATTTTGAGGTATGAAACCAGAGTAATGGGTCAACTTGTAGGGTACAAACCATTTTATCAGAAGTTAGGCTCTCCAGATTTTCTGACTGTGCGTCCTGTATGTAATTTAATAGATTGCTTATTCAGTGTCGAAAATCTAAATCATATTTTCTTATATATATATATATATATCCAAGAGATAGTTATAAGAAAACATAATTTAAAAACTTGAAACTTGATTTGAAACTTGAAAAAAAAATATTTGGAGATTAAAAATTTCGTGTTTTTGGTGTAAAATTTTCGCAGGGTTCGAAAATAATTTTCGAATAAGTATTATAATACATACATCTGTACAAATCAAAATTTCAATTAACTCAATTTAAGTCAAACTTAGCCTACTTTAATTCAATTTGAGTCAAAGTTAACTAAATTTAAGTCAAAGCTAGCCTAATATAATTTTGCTCGTGGCTTGTTTACACTGTGCGTTTCAAAAGAAAGCTTAGAAAGCTAAAAATGAGTTACAGTGGAATTGAAATCAAAATGTTAAAAAAATCTCAATCAATACGCTGTTCAATTTGTTTATTTGTTTGAAATTGTAGGTTCAAACAATTTCTTTTGAAATGAGATGTTTCTCCTCTCAGAATTCGAAATTTTCTGCTTAAGTGTCACTTATTTTTAAGTCCAACCCAAACTTTCATCAAGTTCTCACTTAACTTTACGATTTCAAAAATTCACAAAACTTAACTCAATTTTGTGCATGGTGTTTAGTTTGTGAGTTTTATTGTAGGTATTTCTGAATTTCACTGTATTTCTTAAGGAAGGTTAGGATATTGGTTTAAGGACGCGTTACAGTAAACAAGTAGGTAATTAATTAATTAGGCAGATCCACTGGCAACCAATTAAACCGAAAGTTTTCAGTCTGCGTCTATTTTGCGGCTTCAGATTGCCAAAGTTCCACGGGTGATCAGAAGGGACAGAAATCTGTTTCCAATTTTTGAAAACAAGTGAAACAAAGATTGATGATTTACTGCGGATTCAACTAATTCGGCAAACCAAACAGGAAGACTAACAATTTAGCTTTTTCGCAGATCTTTCTTATCGGGGTAATTTGTATAATGTAAAATACATCCTGGTCAATTACTCGTTTAGGGTTTACTGGGGTTTTAGCTTATCCGATTAACATTGTCAACGCACAAAGGTTACGAATAACAATAATTTCTCCTGGCAATCTTGTACATAAATGTATGGTTCGGCCCTGACTGCTCATTTTTGACAAATTTTAACTTTTTAACAGAAACAATGGTATAACTTTTTTTGTACTTCACTTAAAATTCTGAGATTGGTCTCAAACGATCCGGGAGAGTCTTGCCCACCATGAACAGAACCATAAATCTCCAATTTCTAATTACTTTGAATGTTGTTGGACAAAATGAATGAAAAAAAGTATATGCCACTTTTGGAGGCTTGTTTTCAAGAATATGAAGACACTTTTCCGTACAAAGCAATTCTGTTCGTTGTGCGCTAGGGTGTTTATTTTCTATCGAGATATTGTGGTGACATGTAAGTGGTTCCTAGCCAAAGTTATAAGCAGATTTATGGAATCAAAATTTCCCGTAAGATAACATAGACGTCGTATCATCATGGCGATAGCGATAGCGCCCTCTTAAGTAAAAACACTGTACTTTTAAAAAAAAAGACAAAAAATCGCTCTTCAAGTTTGAAATCTGATTTCTTTTTTTTAAACTTTATACATGAAAAGTATTTTCTAAACACTATTCTAAAATTAGCTATGATTTCAAAACCATTTTTATTTTATTTTAAATACAATGTTCAATTTTTCGGATCAAACAGGAAAGCAAATGAAGGAAAAGTAAGGCCAATAGCAACGTACGGTGTATTTTTTGTCGATTTTTCTAACTTTGATCAGAATTTTCATGAAAATTTCAATTCCAGGGTTTTAAAAAGTCTCAAATTTTGATCAAGAAAATAATTTTTTAGAATTTTTTTTTAATGCAGAATAAGCAACACATTCCAATGCAATGAGAAAGGTGGTAGAAAAAAACTGGAAAAAGTTGCTGGAGAATTGCTGGTCTCACAAAAACGCTTTGTAATTTCGATACTATAAAAGTTGGAAGAGCAATGAAAGCAGTAAAACGTTCAGTTACCTTACCTAATTTTTACCTTCAAATTCACTCCAGGTCAATAAAATAAAACCAATAATATTTTACTAAAAAATATGTCATCTCTGTAAGCATCATTTAAAATTTTACGCTCCAGCGAATTTACGCATTTATTTTTCAAGAATCTGATTTTTATTTTATGTAGAAGATATACTGTATATTTTTGCTAGCTAACATTGCCTCCAAACAATAACTAAAAATGAATAAACTAGTCAAAATATAAAGGAAAATATTAAATTGGCTTTTTTTGAATCTTTTGCACCCTTTTGTTTCTCCATCGCATTTGTTTTGTGCTCATCAAATCAATGATTGCTCCCGCTTTTCTCCACTTCATCAGCACCTTCTCCCTGGGCTTCTTATATTTTTCAGCCCAGTTCGTATTCTTCGGAAGCGTAGTTAGCTCACTGCCTTTCGCCAACTGCTCCTGATGATAATTCTCCAATACTTTTTCAAACATCGCTCGAGTCACGCTATTTGCCAATGTTCTAAACAGGACCGACACGGTAAGTAGCCACATAATCAACCGCATCACCCAAAGGCCTACTTTCTCTCGCCAAGGAATTAGTGCATAGAGCTCGGTTCCCTTGTAGTCTTCCTTTATCGCATCAGATTGCTTCATTACATAGTACGTACTAGACGCAGCGCCAAGTGTTGGCAACACTGCATACGTAATTGAATTTGCATAGAACCCGCCCTGAATAGCCGCAACGTTGGAGTCGCGGACCATGAGACTCGGCAAAAAGACTTCTTTCCAGATTTTTGCATACACATCTTTTCCAGGGCGCTGCAACGGAAGGTTGAAGCGATCTTCAAGACCTGAAAGATGTCCAATGACTGCCCAAAGGTGCTCAAAGCCTTCCGCACCCTCTAAATCTGTTATACCAAATGCTTCAGATTGACTATTGCGGGCCAAACAAAACTCATCTGTGTTATTGCCAGGGAAAGCTGACTAATGGGTTCTGGCGAGTTGTAGACAAGATCCATCTCCTTGAAGGCTGTAGTATCCACAAACGCCAGGTCTTTGCGCAAGGCGATAAGAATGTCATCTGGAGGTGCATCTTCCTCCTCATCCAAATACATGTCTTTTCCACGCTTCACGTTATCTGCATACCTTTTGCGCAGGGTTGCATGTGAAGGGATACAAGGGCCCATAACCCCTCATCGTCACCCTTAACCCCTCATCGTCACCCTTAAGCCCCTTAGCGTCCCCATCCCCTTCCAAAGTGCC